>JAPDSC010122036.1:146983-164051 GCA_026290005.1 Latrodectus geometricus | reverse complement strand
AAAAGCCTTGATGCTTAAATTAGCATTAAAAGAATAAAAAAAAGAAAGAATGAAATATCTTATTTTTACTATTGTTAGACAAGAAAAGATAATTGTGTTCTTATGTTACATTATATTCCTTTTTATAAGTTATTTACTATATGTATTGAAATATATTATAAAATCTTTAACAAACTATCAGAAAGCAGTTCGTGATAAATTATAGGGCTTCATTTTTCAGAATCCAATGTTTTTCCTTTGTGATGCTCTCTTGGATGATCAGACGGGAAAATGCAATACTAATCATTATTCTAGCTTGGTAATTATCTCAAGCGTCAAATACTTTCATTACACTCTTGGTTCTAAAAAAGAGAAAGCAAGATTTTGTTTTACTTTCCGTTTTTATGATTTATATATATTGCAAAAACGATAAATTCTCAAAGATCTCTTCTATTCACTTTTTTTAAAAAATTTAAAGAAAGTTAACTTTATTGGTAAATAAATTGACACTTTTTAAAGAAATAAGTGATGGATATTCAACTTAATTAATAAACTTTATTTGAAAACTTACAGAAAAAAATCTTGTAAAACAGATCATTAATAAATCACACTTAATATTTTCCTGTCATGTAATGAAAGATACGATACCAGTTCACTTTATATAAACTTATAAATCAGCTAGCTATAAAAGAGCCTTTCTTAAACAGAATAACTTCTCTTAAGCATCCTTTTTATGCTTTTGTACAGTATTGAGTACTATATAATATTATCTTTGTATATAGACCTAATGTCCATTTTTCTTTCATGGAATGAAAGAGCAGCTGTAATTAATGGGTAAGGATGTGGAGATTGCTACTAAGAAGAAGTGGGTTCTATTCTTGATCCAACCAAAGACTATCATGTTGTAAAGGCCTATACCCGCTAAGAAGCTCCTTAAAGTCCACTGTGTCTCCGTGTGGTACATCAAAGCATGAAGTTAATACCATCTTATTTGACGATCTCATCACTTGACGATGATTCAAAATTACGAAATAGTTTTCTGTATTTACCGGAGAAAGAAAACGACCGCCAAAAAATGCATTACAATAACATCCTAATCTCATATTCAATATTTAGTATGTAACAGATTTTTTCAGATTTCTGAAATCATTATTTTTAGAATACAAATACTTCTTTAAAAGAATCGTTACGAATTCAATTGGAGAGATATTTATTAACGAGATAAGCAACAGTTGTTGACATTAATGAACTGTAGAATCTCTCGACGAAGATGTATTTAACTGCGGGAGGGGTGAGTATTTCTCCCTTCCCCCACTCTCCCAGCGAATTCAATCACAATGCTTCAGGGTGTACTTTGTGGTGGTATAATAGAGTGCAAATTTAAAAGAGCAGCCCTTTTAAGAATTCTTAATCCGGAAGCGCGAGAGAGAATGAGATGAGGGGGTGGGGGCAGGAAATGCACGGCGGCTTGGGTGGGCCCGGGGCCTTCGCAGATTAAGTGGCCATCGAGGGACCCCGTAATCTGTGCTTACACATGCACATGACACAAATCAGCTTAGGTCGTGGACCAGCGACGGAAACCCTGTCTGGGTTACAGACACGGTAAGCCTCCCTATGATTTTCTGCAAAAAAAAATTTTTTGGCGACATTTAAAGGGAGAAAATGGCAACGATTTTAGCGGATTTTCTCTTGTATGCTATTGATTATTTGATCGTTTTCCATTTTTGGATAAAATTAGAATGGTAGTTTAATATTTTTCCATGGAAGGAGGTTGTATAATTTTTAAGAATTTATTGATATTTTTTTACATGAGTGATAATTATGTAGACAAGATTGGAATTTTATATTAAACTTATTGACTCAATGATCAAGTTTCTATATAGAGATAACTTAAATTTTTCAAATTTGCTTCCATTTTCATATACTATATACCTAATAAGAAAAAATATTGCTCTACAAAATATGTATGATAAAATTAAATAATCTACATAAATTATATATTTTTCCTTTTTAAGCTTCAGTTTGGATTAAATAGTTAAGGTATTATTATGAAATTTTAAGGATTATATAAACTTTTTTTAATAAGAAATTCGTTATATACTTTTAGCTAATAATTTTTTCCACGATTTAAAAATCATATTTAAAATGAAACGTTTGAATGCTAGTCAACATACTTATCTTCAGTGATTAGAACTTTTTTACCTACTAAAGATTTGAGTATTATAAAAATTAATCGTATTTTTTATTCTAATCTCAATTACTTTGATGTATTTTTGTTGAAAATTCCTTCTTATATACAAAACCCATTGTTTCAGAATGGTATTGGTTTTATCAATGATATGAAAGTATAATTATCTTTCAAATCTTTGTCAAATTTTGCTTAACATTTGCATATTAACAATTTTCAAAGACTCATTTTCCTTATGGTTGCATGCCCAATCACAATTAATCTGCGTTTATTAATTGGTTGTAGAAAATTTATCAGGAAAAGATGAAACAATTTACAGAGCCATGAGTAATAAAAATATTTATCCATGATATTGACAATTTAATACTCTTAAATGATCTCATGGATATATTTTCATTTCAACTTCCAAGCATCTGCATTTTAAAGAAAATGTATATGATTAAGTGATATGCTGTGGTCTAGAAGTACTAAAACTAATAATTATTCGTAATAAAATATTTTTTTAATTTATCACTTAATTATAAAACTATTCTATAAAGTTTTTTCAAGTATTTTAATATGTTATTTAATGACTTCTAAAAATTTGTTCCATTTATTCTAAAAACTACTTAAGACCTGTCATTCGAACATGGTGTACAAACGAAAATGTGACTTTTATTTATAAAAAAATAATAAAATTTGAAAAATAACTTTTTTCTATTCATATTGAAATAAAATATTTGAATTTAGTTGAAGTTAAAGTAAAATCCCATTTATTTTGCTAAAAATTTACTTAACTTTACTGATCCAAAAAAGTTATAAAGATAATAAAAAATTATTTATTAACTATATACACAAATTATAAAAGAAAATTCACATAATTGCCGATTCGTTAGCTATATAATTATCAAATCTATTTATGTACTAATCTGATCATATGATGCGCTTTTTTTTCACCTCGCTTGGTGAAAATCATGTCCTTGTTTATTAAACCAGTTCTTGGCAGTTTTTTCGCATCATTGGCGGAAGATTTTTTCTTTTTCTATATACATCAATTCTGGCGAAAAAAAAAATTATCATTGAATTCCAAATCAGGTTTGTATATGAATCGATTTGCACTTTCCATTTGAATTTTTACAGAAACTGAAGAATTGGCTGAGAAACAACAGTTTGGCACTGTCATGTTGTAAGATAATACTATCACTCAATATACCAGCAGATCAAGCTGCTTATGTGGTTTGATTGTGAGTTTCAAAGCAAGATATTTTTTTTTTTTTATCAATTAAAGACGAATTTCTATTTGCAAATTCCAATGAGGTTATTTTCCTAAATGTCTTACCATTTTGATTGCGTTAGCGAAACTGCACAGCTTACTCACACAATCATTAAAAAACAATTAATATAATTTTTTTTCCTTCTGAGGAAAAGCTATTCTTTTCCCAATTGTTACTTATTTAATGCTATGGTCTGTAACTTTTGTTTTCTGGATTCCTCCTCAAATATTTCTTTAACTTTAATACATATATAATTGAGATTGTGGAGATTGTTATAAGAAGTCACTCCTTCGTTATTTACATGCAAATAAAAAAATTGATTCCTTTCCCCTATTCCTTATTCATTTATAAATTTTAATTGGAACGAAATTTAGGAAGGAATTTTCTATGCGAGAAATTTTTCAAATACTAGAATACCAAAAACTGGCAGAAATTTACATTCTTTTTCGATTTTTGTTAACATAATCATAATCCATACTTTTTAGCTGAAGCAAACGGTTTAAAAAAAATCAAAGCATACAATTCTATTAATGTGTGCGTACGTACGAGAGAGAGAGAGAAAAGATGTTTTGGTGTGCACATTTTGTGTGTGCACCAAAACATGATACTCTTTCTTTATACAAAACTTGATACTCTTTCGTGATATTGAACTAATGCCGAAGAATGAGATCTACTTAGCCATCACCTAAAATACCGGCCTCATTTTACACAAAACAAAACAATGGACATAAGCCCAAGACAAAAATAACCAATCTCTACAAACTAACTAATTTAGTAGTTATTCAGATATAAAGTCATTTATCAGTGACCACCAAACATTGAACTCATTAATGATGTTCTAATATAATGATTAAAAACTAAATTTCAGCATTACAATCAGGTTTCTTATTTCACAGACATGATGTCGATAATTCATTTATTTCATAACCTTACTTTTTGTTTCTTTTATCTCTATATGATGATCAGATTTGCAATTTTGTTCTTAAATACTTTCTTGATATTAAACTACGACAAACAGTTAGATATTATAACTTTTTTACTTTGTTGCATAAAAGTTAAGACATCAAAAACCGCTGATAGTCTTGGTTCTGTTTCAGTTTATATATTTTTTATTTTATTTGACAAACTATGAAAATTTGGATTCTATACTCTATAAAGATATTTTTATTGAAGAATTTCTATAAATGAAATCCTTCGCAAAGGTGCTACGATATTAACAAGACAAAAAATTTATTGAAGTATATCAATTTAAATTGAATTTAGAATATTTTTTATTTACGATTTGGATTATGAGTGTCTACTCCCATATATTTTGCTAAATTTATTATATACGTACTCTAACAGCAATTTAGGGTCGGCATCAAAATCGAGAAAATCATCCACTAAGGTTCAAAATGAAACTTATCATGTCTCATAAGCTTCAAATACAACTGTGAAACAATCTTAAAATCTTATAACCAAATAGTCGCCAAAGATAAGCTAATTATACTAAAATGGTCTCTCGTACTTACGAGAAAATCTGCAGCTTATCCGTTTAGTTGTACATCTATACACAGTTTCGATCAGTTAAAGGAATATTTTAGAATCCGTTCTTCCCTGCCCTTTTACTCCCCCCCCCTTTCATCGCCAATCCCCGCTTGTGGGGCTTCTAGATCTCACATCCACACCGAAAAGCTTTCCTGCCTGAATTTTAATCACTGGCACAGACGTCCAGGAAAGCTGATTCCCTTTTTAAACGGCTTTTATGATTTAGAACGTTTGGCGACGACATTTAATAGATGATCGGCTTATTTGTTACCAAGAAAGTACTGCAATTTTATTTACACAGATGTCAGCGTTGGGCAAAGGAGAATATTTGGTATCTTTTCCGTCTCACCTAAGACTAAATGGCATATGTTGTGATTTAATACCTCGCCGACATTATTATTTTTTTATTCTCATTAAAGCGATAAAACTTTCCTAAGGAACTTCGGCCGTCTCTTTGTTATCATTTATTTTATCTTAAACTGGCATAATATCCTAAGACATTAAATAATACTCGATAAACCTTTTGAGCCTAGCTGGCGCTCGATGTGATTTTGACACTTTGCCTTTCTTCATAGAATGTTTCTTCCTAAGAAGATTAATATCGAAATCATTTGCACTTTAAGACATGTATATAAAACTAAGAATTGAAATCCTTTATTCTTGTACACATACATGATAATAATCAATAAGATCTTTAAGAAGTAAAGCTTTGCTTGAAAAACTTATATCTTGTAACACGAAAGTGGAATGGCCTCGAGTGCATTTAACTACAGATCACGGGATTTAATTATAGGTTATCATTTTTATGTATTTAAAAATATTTATGTTACTTATTTTTATAACCAGCCAAAGATTGTTGGATTGAGAAGGCCTGAGAGGGCCTCATATTCGTAAAGTCTAATATCCTTTTGTTAGTGGAGTGTAAAGGAAAAAAAATTTCTCAGGTGTTTATTTACTTAGGCGTTGGTTGTGTTTAATAATTAATTGCGGTGATATATTTCCAGTTGTCTATTTCTGCCTGCCGAGACATTATTAAATAAAAAATATTGCGTCGTAATTTTTGAACACGCCCCAACAGGTGAATATACAAAACAGAACTTTTAACGGGTATATGTCCTCGCAGTATTTACAGACAGTTTCAAGTTTGAAAGAATAACCAGCTGAGAAAGTAACACAGTAACAACAAATTTTGAGCCACTAATGGCATTGTAGTTTGGCTCTGACTTCCAATCTAAGCATCAAACTCAAGCTTCATCGATCATTGTACAAATTGGGATTTGAGACTGCACAACTAATGAATGATTGTAAGAGAAATCAATCTCGTTTCTTTTTCTTTGGCCCAATTAAAGACCATTGTAAACTGCGTCTATTTACAATATCCCTCATAAGATCAAAAGTTCATTCCGTGGTGTGGTGAGGAAAAGGTATCAGATCGAAAGTTCATCTCTTCAGTTTGCAAAGGTTAAATTGTTGACTGTGGTAATGAGAAATATATTACAACAAATTTAAAATATTCAAATATTTCTCTTTTAATTTTAAAATATAAAATGTATTTAAAAATAATAAAAATATTTTTACATGACTTATTATTATTTATACTAATAATTTTAGTATTTCTCTTTTTTTTTTTTTTTTTTGAAACTTGTGTTTTTTAATTTACATTTTAAACAATATAATATACAATAATTAATAATTGTATATTTAAACAATATACAATAATTATTTTTTAAATTATATTTTCACATGCTGATTATACTTTGATACCGGGAATACTAAATTGTGTGATTACTTTTATCCAATATTTGTTTTAGTATATTTGTATACAATAAATTCAAATATTTTAAGCTTAAAGATTAATTGGAAAAATGTTTGCGTGTATTGAAATTAATATTTTCAAGTAAATTCAGTGTTTTTTTGTGCAAAAATATTCTATTAACTACACGAGATACTTATAATATAACGTTTTACACAATATTTGCAAATTAATTTGAGCTTTTTTTTTTTTTTTTTTTTTATTAATTTTTAAGAGCGTTTTAAAATTATTTTCAAAATCATGTCTGGTTTTCTTCAGGTCAGGTTATGTCAGAACCAAAAATTTCAGCTTTATTTATTGAAAAGAAAGTTTAAAATATTTATTTGTTTTTTTTTTTTCAGTACTTTATATTTGCGCAATGTCTTAATGATTGTCATATTGATATTAAAAATTTGTTTTACTTTTAACGTCTTTTCTGAATCAAACTTTTTCATTCTCAATAATTTCATCTATTCATTTCTGAATTAGAAAATCTATTGGTTTCACTTTTTAGCAACTTTTTAATATAAATCTAACAAAAAATTATTGAAACGAAGAACATTTTTTTACAAAAGTTTGTAAAGAACAATAAATTTTAATAAATTTAAATGATTAATAAAATTAATTTGTAATAAATAATTTTCTTTAATATAGGAAGAAACAAATACAGAAGAAAGGAAGATATTACAGCTTATTATTCAAATACTTTTCCATGCACATTCCTCCTAAATAATGTTCAACTGAATATAAATTGATAAGATAATAAAAGAAATTATTTACAGAGTACATAATGAAAGAAACATTGCATTCAAACGTAAGAAATTAATTTTAATTTATCTTTAAATTTGTTTATATATTTCAAAAATAAAGCAGAAACAAGTGTTTTTGTTAATGAATGCCCACTGATATGATTAGGTTCATATCATTCTAATATACTATTATAGTTCCTTTGACCTTTAAACTACTAAGGAGTTAAATTTAAAAACAAACAAGAAAACCTGGTACAGCCCAACTCATAGCTAAGTACAGGGAAGTATGACGATGCAACATCAAAAACAACAAACAGGAAAAAATATCTTAATTGTTACTTAAAAAAAAAAAAAACATTTCTTATTTCGAAAAATTTGCACCATTCAATGGATAATAACTTTGCATGTATACCCTCTTTCATTGATTCTTATGCTTGACAATATTGAGTATAATACCAAATTTAGTACATAATTGTAGACTATACTTATTATGCAATGAGTTACTCCTTAAACAAAAATTATGGCTTTTGAAAATATTAGATTTTGAAGGATCGAAAGTTGAAGAGATTCACATGCACATATATATAAATTAATTAAATCAAAACTTTACTTCCAATTAATCAAAATTTGCTTCCTAGATTATTCTTTTCATGAAGTGTGTCTAAATCAAATAATTATAGACCAATTTACTGTCCCATATCAATGAAACCTTTTAGTTTAATATTTAATTTGACATACTATTGGCAAACACTATTTCCAATGAATCTTTAGTTCCCGGATCTTCCGTTTCACCAATGAGCATCAGATTGCAATCAGTTAAAGCGATAACTTGTTGACAAGCTATCTCATTTCTTCCCTGTTGACTATGGTAGAGGAATGGAAAATAAATAAGCGCCAAATCTCCGAATTGAGATACTTTCTTAATCTTCTTCTACTTTTGTACTTATGGATCAGACAAGTTTTCAATTAACTTAGATGAGTATCCATGGTTACTCCTCGTGGAGGGTCTGGCGTACCACCTACACGTTAATCCGTGGCTTACGATGAAAATGCTAAAGCTCCGATAGAAGAATGCCATTCACTACTACAAAGAAATCCATCCCAACCTTTGTTGGTACACAACTCCATCAGGTAGGTCCCACGTGTTGACAAAACGAAGCACTGCTTTTTTCTTAAAGAGCCTCTAAAGCCATGCAGGATCATAGGCTGCTGGGGAGATCGGAAGAAAAGATGATCATTCGTTGTTGACTTTTTGTTTTACAAGACCACCCCACCATCTGGGAGGTAAGTTCTTTTGGCAGCCATCGGAAATCTCATGCGGTAATCTTTCGGGTGGTAACGTACAACCCCAGTGATAAAAAGCGTATTACCATCACAAAACTTGTTTTCTGCTTGAGTTCTTCCGCTTTGTGCTCCCTAAATGAACAGCCCAACTTTTCCCTCTGCGGTTCTCTTTATCCCCAATCTGTTCCTGAGTACTCTTATTTTTTTAAGTCCACATATTTTCCCCCAAATCTTTTTCTCCTATTTATTTTTTTATATATATACTAACAAAGCGGGATAGAGGTAAGTCAAATTAATCCTATTTATAGCTAGTGAAATAAAGGAAAAATAATTTAAATGCCATACGTGAATAAATTTTTTATGTGTAATAAAAACTATAATATATTTTAGTAGATTTAAGAAAATACGCATATACAGTGGCATGGATTATATAAACTTCTAATAATCATTTATCGAAGGAAGACTTACAATATAGCAAGGGAAAAAATTATTGACATTTACTTCATAAATAATGCCATGTAAAAAAGATTAGGGATCGAGGTAGTCTAGTGAAGAAAATAATTTTCCATGTATCCAAGATGTAACAGATTCGATACTTGATTCGATGAAAGATCAAGGTGCTGCAAATGCGGAATTGTTTTGCACGTTGTTTTTCTTAATTGCACATTGTTTTTCTTGAAATGCACATTGTTTTTCTGAAAGCCTAATGTCCTTTCATTATTGTGGAGCTTGGTGAGGAAAGTGTAACTCAGGTATTAGTTTCATTATTTGACTATATATTTCAAAATTACTTAACGGCTTACTGCATTTACCAGAATCAATCGTCAAATCAAATTTATCAATCGTCAGAAATAAGTAGATAGGTAGGGAGTTATGCATTCTAATAACATAACTTATGAAAGTGCATAGAAAATTCAAATGATTTCCTTTAATATGTATCATTTTTACGATTTATTTCTTTACTAAAATCTCTGAGATTTTTTTAGGTTGATATATGTAAAAGAGCACTAGTGAAGAATGTTGAATAATATTTGATATATATTTATATATATATGGAATAAGGGAGATAGCATTGTAAACTATTTTTTATATAGCATTGTAAATTAATTTTTATTTAGTGCTATAAAAAATATTAAGGGAAAAAAATAATTTCAAAATAAATTTATTTCTTTTCAAAATTTACGTTTAATTAAGTTTATCTTTTTAACAAAAGTTTTTTTCCTAAGTCATTAAATAAACAATAATTATTTCATATATAAAAAGTATCTGCAGATTTATAAACAGTCTTTTAAGTGTTCTAAAAATCTTTAAATTAAAACAATTATTTGGCTTTATTTATGAAAGTGTGGAAAATTTCTAAATCTAATTGCTAAATCTAATCTAATCTAATTGATTCTAATTGCAAAATCTCATCATTTTGTAATGAAATTATAACTCTGAAACTTTTTAACTCTATAGAAAAATCATAATATAAAGCAATGTTAAAAATTAGATTTAAATGCTAAATTTGAAGATCAGATACATGTAAGATATTTGTAAAGTAGACATTACATATAATCTACTTCATATAATCTTACCATTCTATTTTCCCAAATAATAAAATTTATTCAAGAATCTCATAGAAAGAAATCCTAAAAATTCGCAATCTTTATAAAAATTTATTAACACAAATCATAAACGTATTTACTTTTCATCGTGTGCTCCTTATGAGATCGAACATGTAACAATCATTTTTGTGATGGGCAACGATTGCATATCTGTGAATACAAATTATCAATAAACAATTATTGCAATAAAATAGAAGAGTTTATTAAATACTTCTAATTAATAAGTATATTATTTTTCTATTAAGAGAACACTGCAAATAAATTTATCATCTTTATGTTATTCAAATATGAAATACATGCATATTTGAATAGCATTAAGTGAAATATAAAATTTAAACTCTATCTTCTTTTTCATAATAAGGATTGTTTGGAATAGATTATTTTATTAATTAAGTCGAAAAAGAAGCCTAGATATTACTTTTTATACCACAAATGAATAGTTTATAAATGTTACTGACATTTTCGTTACTTTCAGTAGCTATATTTTTGCTGCTTTGATTACAAAATTATTTTAATAATTTTTTTACATTTTTAATTAAATCAAACTATATTATTTTATTTTTGAAATGTTTTTATGCTAATTTAATATCTAAATATAATTTTAGAAAAAATGACAGGAGTATTTATACTTTAAAATTTAATTAATTAATTAAATTTTAAAGTATAAATACTCATGTCATTTTTCTAAAATTATATTTAGATATTAAATTAGCATAAAAACATTTCAAAAATAAAATAATATAGTTTATTTTTCTATTATGTACATTGAAAATACTTTCGCAAGCTACATTAAATTTAATTTCAATTTTCAGATCACTGCTTTTGTTAATAAATAATTCAGTTAATTAATTCAATGATTATTGGTTCCAATAATATAATTTGCTTAAGAAAATAATCTTGTTACTTTTTTTTTCGAGTACCAACCAGGCTGGCAATACGCTGATCCACTTTTTCTACTGAACAGCAATTTGGTGTGGAGTCGGACTTCTTCAGTACAGACATGCCATAAGTACCCGTTTATAGGATAGGCAACCCTTCGTACTCCATTCATAAAAGGAAAGGACAAAGACAAGAGAGGGAGAAATACATTCCTATCCGAACCGGGATACTAACCCAGGACCTATCCGCAGTCAGGCTGACTTCAAGACAGGGTGGGCTGCATTTTTCCCATTTGAGAGACTATTATGAAGTGGGTTCCAAAGGTATGATTAGTAGTATCAAAAAAAAAATTTTTCTTACTAAAGCTAATACTCTGTTATGTACAAAGCTTAATATTGAGTGGCTCCTTTTCTTTTTTAAAATAATTAAATTTAAAAAGTAAAAAAAATGAATTAAATATTGAATAAAAAAACATATTACCTACGCAGTTGTTCTAAAGGGTTGTTTTTAAACTATATTTTGGAAATGACTGAAAAGTCATTTTCAATATATAATTTTAAAAAAAAATTAAAATGTTTATGTTAGTTTTAAATTAAATAAACTTGATATATCACTCGTTTGATGATTAGCATGTTCAGTATGTAAATTATGCTAAGTCTTGAGTTTTTGTTTGCTCTCAGAAAAGTTCCTTATAATTTATATTAAATTGCATAATTTAAATTTCTTCTTAAATTGATTCCTTTGGTATTTAAACTGTTTCATTGTCCTCGTATTTTTTAGCTATACGTAAGATTATGGGCTGGAAAGGAAGATATACTTCTTATTTCTTTATTAATAGTTATAACATTAATTACTAAATCTGTCAGCTAAATAAATTCTTGTTTAAAATTCATTTAGGAATACCTCCATGTAGTTGATAATTCTGTAGCAAGCTTTCAATAATGAAACATGCATGATTAAATAAGATGTTGAACGAATTTCTGATATAGTAGTAAGTAGAAAGTTCCATGACTATTTGCATTCGTTGATATAAATGCTAAAATTGTTTTTCATGGTGAAAATGAAAATCTTGATTAAAAATTTAGTGAAAAAATCTAGTAAAAAAAGTTTATTAAAAATTCAATTAATATAAAAAAAAATGTGTGAAATATTTACAAAAATCTTTCAAATTTAACAGGCACGAATAGTATTTCGAATGATAAAATATCAATTTTTATTTAAAATCAAAAATAGCATTTTAAATTTTTTTAATGTATTTAATAGTTTAATTAACTAGTAACTGAAAATATTTTAAAATCTTATGTCATTTGCAATGTTTTGTAAGTTTTCACTTATAAACTATATTTATAAATTAAAGGTAATTTTATTGACTAAATAAAAAAAACTTTATATATATTATGAGAAAGATTAAAATGTACTTCAGTATTATGAATGTGAAATTCTTTAATTAAATAATATTTAAGGAACAGAAAAGCATCTTTTAAATTGCCACATATACCTGTATCAAAATCTTTCCAAACCATTCTCGATTTCACAATGCAATTAACGTTATTGAACATTGCCATGATTCAAATACTTAAAATTTTAATAATGCCTCATTATCTGTTATTAAATCCATTTATGAGAAGTCTTGATTTAATCATTTGTGGAGAGACAATCAGAAATTGAGAGGCTTCAAGCGGTCCCATTTTAGGATTGTTTAATTATATCTCAGTTATGCGGTTAAATGATTAAATGAAATTCCTCAATTATACATTTGATGCTCACAGATAATGACAGAAATATCTATACTATAATAATCTGAAAATCAAAACAAATATATGCGTTGTATTTTTCAATTGAAGATCATGCTTACAACAATAAATCCATTTACAAACCAATCAAAAAATAGAATGTAGTAGTTAGATTTCAGTGATCATTTAGCACCCGTTCGAAATCTTAGAAAATGTATCGTTATAAAAAATAAACTTCCTCAAATGAAATGAATACATTAATTGTGGTAATAATATAATATTAAAATAATATATTTTTCAATAAATAAACATTTTTATTACACTGTTATATTACACAAATGGTTATGCTAGTACTACTTTAAAATTATTATTATCGCCTGATTAGTAAAGTACTACATGTTATGAAATATAAGACAAATAATTTCTCAAGCCTTAAAAAGTTGTTGACATGAAAATTTTGCTATAAGAAAAATATCAAATCATCTAAAGAATATCTTAAGAGAAGATATTGTTCTTTTTATCGAAAGATATTTATTTTATAAAATAATGCATAAAATTGTATAAGCACCCACCTTTCATTACTGAATTTTGTAAAATATTGCTGTTAAATGGAGTTTTTGTGAAAATAGACTATACAAAAGATATGATTATTTATTAGAAAACTATAACTCATTATATTATTTACTAATAAATAATGAATTATTATTTATTAATTCATTATTTGTTAGTTAATAATGTCTTTAATGTAATTTAAAGTTATGTATTTAATATTAATATCTTTAATATGGCTAAACTTTAATGTACATGGTTCAGTTTTATTATTAACCAATAAAGCCGTATCATAATGGACTGATAAAAAAAAAAAAAGTTCCAGCTGAATTTATAACTTTTCTGATAAAAAAAATATTCAAAATCAGTTTTTTATAGTACGATTTACACTTTTAAAAAAAAAACTTTCGTAGCATATTTCGCTTACTGACATTCTTTATGTTAACATCTAAACAGTGTTGGTAAATCATTTGCTTAAGTATTTTAACAAAATTGCTTAAGTAAATATACTAAAAATAAAAAGCAACTTTTAAATGTGGCTATAAAGGAAGATTTATTTGAAAAAAAATTACACTCTTGACATTTTGCATTTTCTTAACCTTGTAAACCTGCTTTATTATGTTGTTATGAGCAATATGCTTCTATTGATAACTATATTTGTCATGTATAACAAAAGAAATTAAACTTATATATCCAGAATTAGAGTTTAAAGTGCTCAAAAATAGATGTTGCTTATAAATTAAAATTTTTCTTTCAGATTAAATTAATAAATTGGTACATAAATTAAGAGCACACAACACTAAACTTTATGTTTAATGGTATAACTATCTGAGTAAGCCAATATACTCCTGATTATATTGCTATGTTGTAAGAATGTTGATAATTTCTCTTTGTCTAAGAACTTAAAATTATAAGGTATTTTATTCAATAGATTATTTTATCTATAATTAAAATAATAAATAATTTTAATTAATAAAAAACTATCTTGAAATTTAATTCTTTGAATCTTTAGAGAGTCATGAAAGGTATGGATTGCGAATTTTTCTTATTTCCTACTGAATTCTCAGAAACAAGTTAAAAGTATAATGGATGAATCCATAGTAGAAAACAAAACATAAGCAAATAACTGAATAACATATTTATTAAATAAAATAAAATATGTTTATTTTAATAAAAGTTTCAACACAAAATATAAAACCAATCATCTATTTTCAGTTGAATATTTTACAAAAAACTTATAATGGTTCTTATTAATATATACAATACAATTATAAAATATAAAATTATTCTGATAAAATAATAATAAAAATATTTTTTTGGAATTTTCAAATAAATATTTCATTTAAACAATACTTATTTTATTCATAATTCGTGCACAATAATGTTCATAATTAATGGTATGACCATCACTTTTTCAAATAAAATTCTTATGAGAAGTTTGTAAACAGAACACTTAAAAATTCTTTAAGCAATATATAATTATAAAGCAGTATAAATAATATGGCAATTTAAATTTTTCAGATGCTTCTTTTTCTTAAAATAAAAAACAAAATTTTACGGATTATTAATTTTTATACTTATAAAATTTTCTGTCTTTAAACAAATTAAAAACACTCGTTATATAATAAATTCATATGAATGATGCCACATGAGTTAAATCTATGTTAAATATATTTTATAAAAAAAACAAATTATATATTTAACATATTTTACACCAAATATAAATCATATTTGATAAGAAAACTGGGAAATAGAAAAACTGAAGTTAAATATTATTTGATGTACAATGATAAATTTCTACAGTGAGAATATTCAAGTCTAAGAGAAAACTTTTTAAATGACAATCTTTATGATAAACTTCGGTTGGGATAGCTAGACATCTAAATAAATATTTTCTAAGCTCTATTTGGGGAACAGTCAAATGCAGTAGTGACATGTGATTCTTTTACCTAAATTGTTCAGAAAAATTTATTTGTTCACAGTATTTAACTCAGATACACTACATAATTCTTTCTCTCTCTCTGAATTTTACACTATTCACTAACAGGTTTTCTTCTTAAATAATAAGTTTAATACCATCCAATTTTGATACTCATCACTTACAGATGCATATTTCGCTTTAGGGAACACCTAATGCATATAATGCAATTCTTTTTTTAGAATAAATTATTTTTTAACATTCGAAATTACTAAGGCTAAAAGTTTGGAGAAAATTCTCCTCTTTTCAACAACTTTTCAGCCCTTAAAGGAAATGAATCAATGAATTTTTGTCCTTCATGTGCGTTCATTTTACTGATATTTTGGCACTCGTCTATAATCCGGCTAAGAAAAAGTAGCTGAAAACTCAGAATTTACAAATTTTGTGCTTGCGTTCTGGCCATATGTGAGTGTGTATCATGATTTTCACAGATAGTGTTCATGGATTTAGGTGACCTTATTGTTCATTTGTCCTGTAGTTGGGTTGTTGCAATCCAGGAGTCAGTCTGGATAGTATGTTGATCGGTGAAGAATGTCTATCATTCTCTTCAGTATGCCTTGAAGAATGGTTATGAATATCATCTTGCGTACGCCTAAGTCTGTCTTGTTCTTCTCTTTGTTGTTTTCGCCATTTTGCTCTTCGATTCTTAAACCACACCTATAAAAAAGTCACAGATTATACTTCAGATTTTACTATCTTTATTATTCCTCAGCGTTTTAAAAATAAATATATATAGTATAGATAAATGCCAAATATTCGAAGATATTTGTTCCATTTTGTAATTTTTTTAGTTGCATAAAAAATTTCATATTGCTTTCTAATGATTCTGATTATAACTTCAAAAAATGGGACGTTTTTCAAAAATTATTAGAGTTTTATGTCATTTTCATTTATGTCATCTTTCAATTTTAGAACTTGAAAATATTTTTTTCTCCCTCATATGAGTATAATGTAATCTATGAAAAATCCTTCTAACAAGAGCAAACTTCAAACATGACAAATATCGAATTATAAAATGATTAATTATAATAAAGACTCCATGATAATGTAAATTACGTAAAAGAATTCCAATTCTGAGCTTAATATATATTTTTTTATTCCTTATTTCACATGTATTTAATAATTATAAGTATTTTCAACCCACAATCGGTTTTCTCTTTTATTCATATTTTTGAAATTTTTAGTTAAAGTATTATACAAATTAAATCACATGTTAAAATGAGGTCTGTCAAGAGAATACTTGTTACTATATCCAAGATAAAACAACTTTAATTAACTTTCCTACAATGCTAATTACTGGGTAAACATATTCAATTGCCAAATCAATCTATTAAATTTAACTATTGTGAAACAACACTTATCTGATGCTCGCAAAATTACATCCCTCCTACAGTTAACCAATTAATTAATTTTCCTTCATACTTTAAGGTTAATCTAATTAATCCTAGGTCTATTAGCATAACATCAAAAGGTAATGACTTCCAGCACTTGAACGGGGTACGGATCCCCTTCTCCACCTGGAACCACAAGCACGCGCTCTGGAGAAGGGG
>JAPDSC010122036.1:131705-146973 GCA_026290005.1 Latrodectus geometricus | reverse complement strand
TAAATTTTTTAATTTCATTAAAAAGTGTAAAACATTATTTCTCCAAATCTAACATCTATTTCTTCACTAATCATCGGAAATTAATTTGAAAAAAAAAATGAAACTTATTTACATATTTAAGAAAAAAATTTAAGTTTGTTAGAAGAGAGAGAGATACATTTCTTCTAAATTAAGTTTGGTAGAAGATACATTATTTCATTTTTCGTATAATAATTCAGTGAAGTAAAATTTTGAAATATCATAGGTTTTCGATTCACGTAGAGAAACATAACGTTTTTATGGCGTTATAGTTCCTATACATAAAACATCTATAACATCTGCTAACTTATTTCAGCATTAGTATAATATGAATTGTACCGAAAGTATTTCTATATATTACATACTTCAGTTTGCTTCAGGAAACTAAAAACTGGTAATAGATTTTAATCTTTTTATTTATAGAGGCTTACATATAGTGAATTTTTGATAAACACATTGTGTAATAATATTTTCATGTAGTTATGATTTTATAAAGAATTAAATCAGGTGGTTTGATTGATTTCAAACATGTTTAATTAAATCTCCAGATGCTTAGAGAATATCGATATGTATCCACAGTTCCAAAAAATATATTGGCCAAATGAGTCCCAAAATGTCGGATGTCTTGGAGTAGAATCCAGGCGCGAGCAGCATCTCCGTTCACAGATTCCTTTTATGATGATGATGATCGCATAGGGAGACAATAGAAAGACGGAAGGCAAGTCGAGAGGGGCCTGGGTGTCAGGCCCAGGTGTCGTCCCACTTCAGAATCTCCCTCGGCCGCCTACCTCTTTAATTTTCTCTGCCACTTCAAAGTCTATTTTGTTCCGCTCATCGCCCAGTTTTATAATAATAATAACATCGAAGCCAACCGCTTTTTCACTTCGGTCCGATAGAAGTGGATATCTCGATAGGCCTGACTTGGCGACAAAAAAATAATAAAATAGCTTCTCTCTCTCATGATTATAAATTTCTGATTCCGTGGAAAAAGAGAGTGATCTTTTATTGTGCGTATTCTATTATCACCGCGAAAGCTTTCTTTTCCAACGTCGTTTCCTCATTTGGCGGAATGGTTTTAAAAGTGTTAATTAAATTGGCTTTCAAGTTTTTCCGCCTTTTTCTCTTCTAGATTGAAAGAAACTGGGAAAGAGAGTAAATTACTTTGTTGTGTTGATGTTTACTCTTTTAAAATGGGTAGTGTCACAATGGAATTGGGATTTTTTTTTACATCATTTTCATCACTGACATCTTCACTAATTAGAAAATGTTTTAACGTGCGACTGAATATTTTTTATCACAGATAATGGTGCAGTGTGTAATAAATTTGCTTTCATAAATTTTTAAGCATTATAGGAAGCTTATAAAAATTTAAAATTAAAAATAAATTCTAAGATTTAATTTGTAATTAAAGTACTTATATTTATTAGAACTATATTAAATGAAAGTTATATTGGTAACAGATACAATCTATTCATATACATGTCTCACATATCAAAATATCAGGAAATATTAATTCAAAAAATAATAACATAGTGTATGTACACATGGGATCAAAAGTTAATTTGAAAAAATAAACTTTTGATCCAATTCGACATTTTATAAAATTATTTTATTGTATACTTTTTTGGATATTATAAACTTTAATATCAAATTTCTCAGCATTGCATAAATCTCAGAAATTTTTTTGATAAAATAATTCACTCAACTTTTTTATGAATAAAATATTAATAAAAAAGTTGTAACCTAATAAAAAAAGTTGTTGTTGAAACCTTAATTTAAAAAAATGACTCTAGGTATTTTAATATTTTTTCGATGAGAAAAATTTATGTCAAACAACAAAAGTTTTTTTTACCATATGACATCTTTATTAAAATTTAATTTCAATGTTTTGAGTAATTGTAAAATGGTAATGATCCTGCATTTTTTTCCTTATTACTTTTTTAACTCCATTTAACATTGAACTTTAAAAAAAAAATTGCTTAGCACTGACTGACTTCAAAAGAAACATTGATTCCGTTTGAAAACATTTCTGCCTCTCCAAACTAATCCTCTTTTCTCGCTATTCTTAATATTGCAGGAATCTCCACTTTGTGTAATCCTTCTCTTTTTATAATTTGTTTTTTCGCAATTTGTTTTAATATTATAAAAGGATTTGAACTAAAATAATGCCAGTTAATAATTCGTATAAAAAGTTGTTTTTAAGACAAAGAGATAAAATCTTTAAATAATTTAAAAAATGAAAACTCTCTAAAATAAAAACTAACTTTTTTGCGATATTTTTGAAAAAGTTTGTTTAACTTACCTTAGCAAATAAAATGATCCTGTTGAAGACTTTGTTACTAATTAATTATCTCAGTATTTCAAATATTGTAATATGATGTGAATATAATATATTTAGGAATATATAGGAAACAAAATGCTAAATCATGTATATTTTCAATTTATTTTCAAAACTCGCATAGTTATCAAAAAAATGAAAATTTAAAAATTAATGTTTGAAAATAAAAAATATGCTTATTGAATGTATCGTGTATAAAAAAAAAATTCTTTATACACAAAAATATGTCATATGGAAATATATTGATTCATTCCTTTCAGAAATTAAAGTTACTGTTTATTTCAATTGAACATGAAACAATAGTTGGGTATTCTATAGTACTTGTAGAAAATAAGTAAAATTTTCTTATTAATCATATTTTTAAAATTTTTATAAGCTAAGTTTTCTAAATTTTTATACAAATTAACAAAAGAAAATTTATATAAAGTTCATACAAATCCTTGAATTTTTCAAAAGCAAGTTTGTCTAATTTTATTCAAATCTAACCTCTTAAGAGTAATTCAAATACAATATTTCATTTCATTCAACTGAACTCTGTTAAATTTTAAATTTATTTAATTAGAAAGTATCTATTTATGATTACCATCTATTTTATTCTTTAAGATTTTCCTTTTATTACAATGAACGGAATCATCGTCATCATTGAAATCATCGCGAAATAATGTAAAAAAAAATCATGCCACAATTTCAAAATTAATAAATAATAATAGCTATATTGATTAGGTGGAAGTGCCAATTATATAAAGGAATGCAAAGGAGAAAATGAGAATTAAAAAGGAAATGATATTTTATAGTTATGGGCTTCACAGTTTAATATCGCATAATATTATATTTTTTACAAATCAATATGATTTTTAAAAGAGATTAAGAAACATTAAATTCTACATAACTGCATCTAAGAGGACTAATTAAACATTTTAATTTTTTAAAACTCAATCCTTATTTTTAAAATGTCAAAAATCCCCAATCTTTTTAGGATATTTAATTTTTAAAGTAATGTTAACTTTTTTTAAGTAATGTTGAAGTATTTATTTGAAATTTATAAAAATACTTGAAATAATCAATATTAAATTATAGAAAATTATAGAATAAGCTTTAACGACTAATTTTCATATAAAGGTAACTTTTTTTCCTGCGATATCGGAGAAATTTATGTTAGCAATAAAAATGGTGTGTCAATAATTTATATTATGTGTATAAACTTAGAGGATACAGAAAATATCTATGCACAAAATCTTTAATTTTATTATTCTCTATAGCTCATAATCGTGAAATAAAATTATTTAAAAAGCTGCAATTAAATTTACCTTAGCAAGCTTGAACTAAATCTGCAGCAATAGCTTAAACATTGTAAGATAATGCATATTTTAAGTCCATTCAACTAAAATTCAAATAACATTTTGTCCATCAAAATAACTTTTGTTTGTAAATATGGTATCAAACTATTGAGTTTATTTTTACGATGAGATAACTAGTTCTGTAAAATGCTTAAAATAATACAGAAAAGGATTACCCTTTACATAAAAGATGCTATAAATATTGTTTTAACTAATAAAATTTTTTTTATGACTTTTTAAGTGGGGGAGAAATTTTCTTACTTATTTTGCTTCATTTGTTAGGTTGCATACTATAATAAATAATTATGTTAACAAACAAATATTTTATCAAATAACTGTTTAAATTCATAAATATTATTAAACTAGCTGTACCCGCCGGCGTTGCCCGTGCATTTAGAAAATGCAGATAAGTGAATAGCGCAGGAATAGTAGCGTAGGACACGTAGACTGTCTCTCTCTCTCCCCCCCCCCACACACAACATTCCCCGTCAATAAAAAGGAACAATATATCCTAAATATTTTAAACAGAAAATTTTCCAAAAGATGGTCGCCAGAATTGTTTCTCAAAAGGAGCTGGTACAACCCCGGAATCAGCTATCGGCGAGCAGCGATCTCGAGAAGAAGTTTTATAAATAATTTTTTTAAAATTTTTCTAATTCAAAAATCGAAAATCGGGCTTTGAGGTCTGGTGGCCAGCCCCCTTGTACTTCCGTGTAAAAAATTCCAGGTCCCTGCGTGCGATAGATTTGGCTGGAGAGCTCGGTCAGACAAACGGACAGACACATTACACTTGCTTTTATTATTATAGATTGTAAGAAATCTCTTCAACAAAAAAAATATAGTTTCTGTTTCAATTGCTTTGTTTTAATTATATTTATAAGAAAAAAAAGGAAAGAAGAAGAAGAAGGAAAAAAAAAAAAAAAACCCTTTGAATAAATTTAAAAAAAAATAGCATTTTTTACTTAAAATATTTTCTATTAACATTAATAGAAGTATAAGAGACTCTGGCATTAAGATACATATATATCAATTCTTAAATCATTTGTTACAAATTATATACCCTTTTTAAATATAACAGATTAACTATGTTATTTGCTGAATTCTCTAACCATTTTTATTATATTCTGCCATTTCAAATATTAATTTTATAAATAAAGTTTTAGAAGTTTTTGTACTGACCATTGGAATGTTTTTTAATTATTTATAATGAGATATTTAATTTTATTTTGCAAAGAAATTCCTAGTTCTTGTATTATATTTGATTAATTGTACCTTACGAAAGTGGCCATTAAAATCTCGCAATTGTTGTTATTTGGTACATATGAGAGAAAACTGTGCTAACCTCGACTCTTTCTTCTTTGAGATCCACCCTCAGTGCTAATTCCTCTCTCAGCAGTACGTCGGGGTAGTGTGTCTTTTCGAAGGCAGCCTCCAGCTGCTCCAGTTGTTCCTCCGTAAAAATGGTTCGATGTCGCCTTTTCCTTCTGTGCCCCCCTACATGGTGGGCACTCGATCCTCCTAGAAATACCGGAGCTGATGCCAAATAGGGAGAAAGAACACTAGTATAGCCTGAAAAGAAAAATCAACAAATTAAATGAAAATGTAACCTTACTTTAATCGTTCGACTGTTTCTCTGTGGGAACCATGAAAAATTTAATATTACTTTTGTACGTCATATTTTATAGTTTTATTTATATAAAGAAGGAAAAATGTTGTGTCTTCAAATTCACGTATAATATTCAGTAATACTTCATTTCTAATAGTGAATCTTTTGCATTCGTTGTCTCCAATTTTTTGCTATTTTCACTTCGTCTATAGTTCAGAAATAAAGTAGGCATGTAGTAATTATTAAGTTTTTGCTGTACATTTTGATAACATCACTACAAAAAGTGCTCAGGAAATACAAAAAATGTAAAATGATGCATTATAAACTTTGTTAGCAACTTTGTGAAAATAATTAAAAGTATAATTTTATATTTTTAATTGTGTATCATGATTTAGGCTAATTGAACGTAATAAATTGTTGCGAGTAAATATTGACTGAAGGTTTATAACACGAAATATTTAGACGTTTATTTGAAAATAAATTGCTTTATTAATAGACTGCAAATTTAAATCAAATTTGCTAATTTTAATTAAGCAATAGGAATTTTTGTGCTAAATACCTTTTATTTTACACTATTTCTTATCTTAATAATAAGAAGAGCACTTTCGATGAAAGGGCTGAATTTCAACTGGAATTATTTTCTTAAACCCACACAAGATAATCAAAATAATATTAAAAAATGTTAATAATCAATTGATTTTTTTTTATGTATTTGAGATATATACATTTACCTTAGAAACTAAAAATGGTTTGTAAAAGTTTGATGAACTCTTAATTTTACGCAAAAAGAAACATTGAGGATTAAGTATATTTGGTGATAAAAAATTTGTTTATACTTCCTTACTTTTTTAACTTTTATTTAGTTTTCGAGAGTTCACCTTATTACTTCGGCAATAAAAATGATAATATGTGAAAATAAATTACTTAACTATATATATGCCATAGTACTTAATGCCCCGCCACCTTAAAGATATCATTCATGTGCAAACAGAAGCAAGGCATACCATGTTTCTTATTGGATAATAAAGAGCTCTGATTGACATTGTACTCAAGAGCCCATTCTTGTAGACATCTCAAAATTCGTTTATAGATTTTGACTTACTTTTTACAAGGTAAAGTGAGGTATTTTTCTTAATTTATCTCAAATTTGTAAAAGTTTATCATAAAATATTCTAGATTTAAATATAATGCAGCAATCTAACTTTCATTTAAAATTAGTAAAATAACATATGATTTAAGTATGAAATGTCTAAGAGATCTCAATTATTGCTTTTCTTAGGTATTCAAAAAGTTAAAATTAATTATTAAATACTGTACCGTACGATACAGCAAGAATATTTTGATATATTAAATCACTTGCCTTGAAAACTCGTAATTTAGATTTACTTTCATTTATTTTTTACTTAAAATACCTATGGTTTGAACTATGAAGAATTATGTTGACTATTGTTAGCATTTCTTCAAAAATACAACGTAAAACAATCAGTTATCACAAAAAAAAAAAACTATGATAAGCACCCAAAAATCTCTAAAGATAAATCAAAGAAATCTGTAAAGATAATCCCAAAGATTCGTAAACACATAAAGATTATGATAAATCTTCCAAATATGAATAAAAAATTTCTGATTCCATGATAAATATAACAGAATTAGAACTAGCAAGCATTGATGAAATTCATCAATTGTTGACGTGAGAAAACAAATTGCACCGTTACTAAAGCAAGTTTAAAACTTCAAGTGAAAAGACAAAAATGTATCCGCATTAATTAAAAGCCAGAGATTTATTTTTGAAAAATTTTGACAAATTTATATAATAAACAAAGCAACATATTAACTGATGTTACTGCTATGTTTTAATAATAAACTATGTATGATGAAGGAGCGTCTTAGACATCAGTTCTCCAGATGAGAATCGCTAATTCTTTTGACATAAGAACTTACATATTCTCAAAGAATAACGTAAGACAGATTTAAAGAAAGTATTACAATATTATATTTGGATGCAATCACTATAATAAGATTTGGTATGTAAGTGGGTGTTAATTTGTCGCTTGACCTAAACAGCATAAAGCAAATTTTAATACACATATTTATCAACGCTTATTTGATTTCACAGAAAAGGATTTATTATAATATGTCATTTCTTATAAAAAGAGTCGTTTCTATTTAAGATTTCAAAGGTATAATGCTTCTTATTTATAAAAATAAATATTTTATATAATTAAGAAACTAATAAAATATATTGCTAAAGTTTATAATAGTATAAAGTTTAACAAAATATTTTATTAGATTTTAAATTATATGAAATATTTTAAAACCTTCGTAATTATATCTCAATATTTCATGAGCTTATTTTCACAGTGTAATTTTGTGCAAATTTATCAATCAAAAAAATATAGTGCAAAAGCCAATAGAATTGAAATAAAAATTTTAAAATTGAGAATAAAGAGGAAAAAACCAGTAAAAAATATTCAGTGCTGTAAATTTTAAAAAATAAGCATTCATTTTTTTTATAATTTTAGGACTCATGAAACAAAATTGTGTGTAAAAATCTTGTATAATTTCAAAATCTATAAAAAAAATATACCAATCATCATTCTAAAAATAATTAAAGCATTCCATATGAGATCTTGTATCACATATTTAGACGCAATGATATATTTTCTACTGAAAAGATAAATTTTTTTTAAAGAATGGAAAATGGGGAAAGGATTGAAAAGAAGATAATCAAAGTGGTAAAAGAAAAAAAAATGTTTACAACAAATTAGATTCAAC
The DNA here is from genome assembly GCA_026290005.1 of Latrodectus geometricus. Taxonomy (NCBI): domain Eukaryota; kingdom Metazoa; phylum Arthropoda; class Arachnida; order Araneae; family Theridiidae; genus Latrodectus; species Latrodectus geometricus. The sequence continues at coordinate 138,899 of JAPDSC010122036.1, read as the reverse complement.
TTATGAAATGTTATACGCCGAGTTGAGAAAACATGGTGAAATAGCGTTGGCCTGCTACAAGCTGAAAGGTTTAGGAAGTAAATATTTTTTTAAAAAATATCTTTCATTATAGTTAATTTTTGATACATAATTTACATCAATGGGATGATTTATGATGGGAAAATACACCAGTCGAAATATCTTTACGATGTCATTATACTATATTGTTTTTGCTTTTTGTATAGCTCATATTCATTGACATTTTCTTTCGGTCAAAATTATGTAATCCTTAATATATAAAATTGATATAAAATATAAAACATATCAATTAAGAATAGTTTCCTAATTTAAGAAAATCTAACAAAAAATGTAAAATTAAAGTATCAAGGGGTATGTGAAAAAAAATGATATTAATGAAGTAAATAAGTTACATGTGTGTGTGTGTAGGACTTAGTAAAATGAAAATAAAATATATTTACCATTGTAAAAATTCTTTTCATATAATTTGCTTTAAGGAAATTGGTTAAATCATTTAATTATTTCCTTTAAAACAGGATGCTTTGGAACACTCGATCGAAATATAATATAATTGTTTTAAAATGTGATCATTCTCTAATAAACTGTTTTTTTTATTATTATTATTTTCAATCCAAACATTAATAATAAAATTTACTAAGCTTGTAATGATTGGAAATAAGAAATTCCTTCGGGACTTTCAGCAAAATAAAAGTGTCTTAACAACACGTCTAAGCAATAAAAGTGTCTTAATAAAAAGGATTAATGACGGAGTGTTAGTTAATAACTTCTGAGAAACTTTTTCACAAAGTTAATGCCCATTGAAGAAGTTTAGAAATCAATGGATAAATGTCTCGATGCCTCATTTTTATTTAATATGATGAGTTATTAAATAGTTGATTTTTAAATAGTTCTGAGAACAAATTTAACATTCAATATAAGTTTAAAACGTATAATTCATAGGAATTGCGTTAATATTTTGATTTAATTTTAGTAATTGATGCAAGTCATCGCTTAATTTATAAGAATTGTGTTAATAATTTCAGAAGATTAATCTCTAATAAATAATTAAGGAAGAATAGAAACTATATTCGTAAATGTTAATAAAATTGCCTTATAAATTATGAGGAAACTGCTCATTTTCCATAACATTTTTTTTATTAATATGAAATGTATTTTACGCAATTTTTTATCAGCGTTCTTATTGCATAATATGGTTAAAAATATGAAAGAAAAAAATTAGTAAGGAAAAAATACGCATCATACACGGTATATATATATATATATATATATATATATATATTGAATGTGTTTCATTATTTAAAATCCTCATTTTAATTTTCTTTTATCATTTAAAAATGAATGATTTTTCTGACTCTAAGATGAAAATGAAATGAATGGAACATTCGTAACACACACAAATGGAACTTTATTTATCTATATCAAAACCAATCTTGCTATTCAAATAGCATTGAAATAATTTTTCCATTTATTTATACCCACATTTTAATATATTATCATTAAATAAGGTTGTTTTTTATAATAAGAATATATTTAAATATAAATACGTATGAAAATATGAATATAATAATAAAAATGTTGGATTTATTTCATTATTTATGGGTATCTTAAATACTACAATTCTATCTTAATCAATTTTATTAATATATTTATAAAATCTTCTCGAATCTTTTTGATTGAATTTTCCTAATTCACTTTAATTTTAGCTACTTAGTTAAATAACTGCAATAATTTTTACTATGAGTGTTTCAAGATAAATATTTAATCTGAATTATGTAAAAAATAATTGTATTTCCTAATTAAATGCACTTTTAATAAGAGTAACTACATTTTTTAAAAATTATCTTAACAATTTACCATGTCGAATGAAAAATCAATATGAAATAGATCAAAATGTTTTCAATTATAATTTGCAAGTTATACTAATCATATAGTACAATATTTTTATGTTGTAAGTCAGCTTTCCCTTCCCAAATAATTTGTTTCGATTTTGTACAGAATGGCAACACCTGCTTTTATTATAAAAGTTAAAAATAAATTCAGTTAAAAACGATAGATTTGCTTTTCAAAACTGTTTATGAAGAAAACGCAAACAATTTTCACAAAATAGAAAAAATACTTTTTCAATTATTTAAATTTTTAAATATTTTTAAATCAGTAAAGAATAATATAATTATCATTACAATAAGTATTTAACACACACACAGTAACTTATTTTTTAAAGAAAGAATTAATGTTTCATACAAGTTATTTTCATTTAATTTTAGTATCTGAATGAGTCGCTTTGATATTTTATATTGACTAGTAGAATTACGTAATTAACATGCTTCAAAATTTCCATATTTTAATCGAATAGTTTCTTTTGGTCATTTAATTACCGGTATATATATATATATATATATATATATATATATATATATTAGAATCAACGAAATAATTTTTTTCGTTACATAGATTGCGTGCGTATACTGCGTGGTAAAAATTAATTTTATGACATTTCTCCTGCATAATACTTACATAAGGCTTCTGGAGGAGTTTGATTGTTGATTAAATAATTAAATAATTTTTAAACTAAAGTTTGTGTAACGAATATTTTTGACAAATTAGAAAAATTTTTACAATTTCTTTATTTGTAATTGGTGATCATTTAGTTGAGAAAAATATACTTTTTAAATAAGCAGAGAATAATATAAATTACTTTTAAAATACGTTAAGAGAAGTAATTTATTCCAATCTTGATATTTTGTGCTTAAAATAGAAGAGGAAAAGGACACAAAGACGATAAATTATTACAAAATTTTTACTTTTGATAAATAAAATATTATAGTAAAATAACAGTCTATTGTTATAAAATTTTGTAGCAATTAAATTTTTGCTCTACTCTGCAAATTAAATTATTAAGATATCTTATATATATTTTAATTTGACATCTCTATAGTTTAGTTAGTTTAATAATTTAAATTCAAATGAAATACAAAAGCTAGATTAATTTAAGAAACACCCATTGATAGACAGAGAATTTTATTTTAAACTGTTAACAATAACAATATTTTATTAGAAACATTAATCTCTCTCTGCTCAAACTTCATTAGTTTATGAGAAAAATAACACTGGTTTTAACTCTAACTGTTTTCTTGATAAAATAGTATTGTTTCTTTATGATTTTATTAAAATAAATAATTTATACCATTTGATTAATATATTAATTAATTTTTTTAATTCCATTAAATAATTAAAATATAATTACTTAAAATTTTCTTAATAATTTACTGAAAAGTAGCAAGTATGTCTAAATTTTACAGCATGAATGACATTTTTAAAAAACACGGAAGAATTTTGAGATGAAAGAAAACTTTTAAAGACCGGGAAACACGAACTGATTACCTAAATCAATAAAGAGGGCATTTCATTAATTTTTGCTTATTGTTTCTTCTAACATTTCGTAACGTACATTTGAGCAGCAATATTTCTGCTTAGTGATTTCATAACATGTTCATATTTTCGATTTAACGTTGTCTTTACATAGTTAACATTTCTCAAAAAATATCCTGATATTTTTATTTTTTTTATATATTATAAATTTGGTAAAAAATCAAATACAGTAAGAGAAATGCGAATTTTCTAAATTGGCATATAAAAATTTCTTTAGCTTTCTTCTTAAACTTCTTCAAGATATATTTATCAGATTATAAATTAAAAAAACATCAAATTAAAAATAATTAATAAACACAAATAGATCACTTTTTGAAACATAACAAACAAATAAATCAATAAAGTAACAATAAGCAAATTATTAAATAAATCAAAAAACAAATGTATAGATAAATAAATTAAATAATTAAAAGAAAAGAATGGATTATTTTTGTCAACACTTAATACAAAAGGCAAAATTTAAGTTCGAAACTTTAATAATATACTAATTAATCCTCCGAAAAGTATGAAGATTATTTACAAAAAGGTAAAGAAGTATTCTGAACGGAGTATAAGTCAGGTAATATTTAAGTATTTGTTTTCATGCAATTGAAAAATACAATAAAATTTTCAAAAATACAACAGACGCATCCGGATTTTTGTATTTATTCATACTTTCCTCTTAATTTATTTTTAATACTTTCAGGAAAAATTTTCTTTCACCTATCGGCAACTCCTTTGTTTTAAAAATGAAAGTTTATGATATGTATCACATTAAAAATCACAATATAAAGAAACTTCACTCATCAGCAACAAAAAATGGTGAGAATAATTTAACGGCTTAGTTCAATGGCTTTTATTACAACATCAAAAGATAACTAACCCAGTGTAAAGCGCTTAGATATCTTAACCCTTCTCACCAATGTAAATATGTACTATAAATAACTTTTCAAAGAAGTTCATTGCATATAAGGAAATGATAAAAAGGATTTTTACTCACCGCAGAGTTCAGCTCCAGTATAATGGTAATGCAAAGGAGTTGAGGCTGCCCATAAAGTACTCGGTCCGGCTGGTGTACTTCCCGCACTCGTTGGTACTGGTAATCGGGAAGTAGTACACGAAGGTTCACGGGACAGTATACTGTCTATGGAGAAAGATGCAGTTGTTCTTTGAGCAGGTGGAGTAGCAGGAGGATACGTTTTGAAAAGGTCTGTCACAAGGCAACAAGGATAAGAACTATGGAAAGCAGGATATCCCGGCAGCATATTTACCACTTCAATAAACACGATTGAAATTCACAAGCAATATTTTTTTCAAAGAAATGGCAACACTAGATTCTATTAATCAATTGTCATTTTTTTTTTCTTCAATATTTTCAAAAGTTAAGATTGGTTGCTGAAATGCCTTGATTTAACAGTTATGCAGTTTTAAGTAAATTTTAGTAACAGAATTTTCTTTTAAATAAATATTATTTTCTTAAGAATGATCATTCAATATTCGTTAATAGCAGTTACCTCAATTTTTTTAAAACAAACGTTATATTTAACAGTTCATTGAAATTGAAAAGGAATACTACAAGTTTCACAAAAAATTAGTTTCTTATTGTACATATATCAATTATATATTTATTTCATAAAAGTAATTTTATTTCAAGATTCTGTAATAAAAAATTTCAACAATTTTTTATAGCTGAGTAACATGGACGTCTTCTAAAATAATAAACTGTTTCTAAAGTAAAAAACAGTTGTAGAATTGTTCAAAAGATTGAGTTTATTTTTTTTTCTAATGTTTTCGAAATTTATAAAAGAATTTCTAAAAAAAAATTTCAATTAAAACAATTTTCTAAAAATTTTTATCCTTAAAATACAAATATAGTTCACAAAATAAGACGTAATCTTTGATTTCATCATTTCACTTCTATTTACTTTTGAACAAAAGAATACTATCAAGAGCAAGATATTGTTACCAGACGATACGAAAAGCTGCTTCAGAGCTAAGCACAAACGATTAGAGATCTGTGAGAACACAAATGCGATCCTCGTAATCCTCCCGTTACCTACTAACGCAGAGGGAGGTGAAAACTATTCTCGCTTGTAAACCGATTAGGCCGCCACCAGGTCTTCCGGATCTGCGATTGGTAGGGAATCCCTGGATGACTAAGATTGTGTCTATCGGATTGGACGAGAGTTTCACCTAAAACCCCGCCTTAGTCTAAAATGAGTCGCAAAGTTGAGAATTTCGATTTGCGGAAAGTCGACCGTTCCGTATCGATTGACTTGATTAAAATTCTTTTCACCTTTGAAATAGTCTTACAAGATTCCCCTGTTTATTATAAGCTTTTTACAATTCTTTATTCAAAAGTGCGAAACGTTTTTTTTTTTTATTTCAATAATTCTTCGGAAGTATTTTCAGCGTCAACTATTGTTTTTAGTTAATTTCAATACCAATGTAAAAATATCTCTATAAAACAAGAAAACTAAATAAGGTTTATATATTTATAATTTTACCAATAAAATTTTGAATGCGCACTTCTTATTTTAGTTTCATTTTATATATTTTATTTTTATTTATTTTAGTTGTATATTTTTGCATAATTTCTAAATTTTGTATTTGTTTGCAATTATATTTATGTTTTCCTATAATCACTTCTTTGAAAATTTTTTAAAATATTATTTTTATGCAATGCATGTAAAAGTAAAACAATATCAGTTCAGAATTTTTTTATAAATAATATATTTTCGCAACTTTGCTGCATACACTAATAAAATTATCAGCATTTTTATGCATATAAAAATTAGCATTATATAAGCTTTAAATATAGGTATAAATAAAATATATGTTATATAGATATAAATATAAAATTTCTGCAAAAAAAAAAAATATATATATATAAAATAAAATCTCGAAGTTTGAAACTAGTGAAGGTAATTTAAAGGAATCAAAAGTGAAGGCTACAGGTGTATATCACGTATCACAAAATATTTAAATTACTTTAATCAAATGAATCTAAGATACTTAAAGTAGGGTAAAAGCATTTGTGTTAAATAATATTCCGTGCGTGTCATCATACTTTTCTGATTTTATAGCAATTTTACTTTTGCGTTTCGAAGCTTTTGAACTGTGAGAATTTATCAATTTACTTTTTCTATGTTCGTTTTTTTTATTATTTATTTATTTATGTAGATTAAAAATGTAAGTAAAGGAGCAGTTCCTTTATCTTGAGGTCCCTATTAAAAATTAAAATTAATCTTGTAATAAATATTCTATATAACGTGAATTTTTAATAAATGAATTTTAGAAGCAATAAATATATAAATTATTCACAATGCAGTTACCTTTCATTACTAAAGGCATGATGAGAATTTAAATTTCTTGTTTCTCTCTAAACATTATAGCTTTTTCGATTGAGTATGTATTATATCCAGATATGGGCCTGAATGGAAGAAATGATATCATCAGAATAGTATTTTTTTAAAATAATTATCTACTGTTAATTTTTGTATTTTTTATAAACAAATCCAAGAAACTTTAAACACAATCTAATTTATAGCAAAGAGCTGAAAAATTTTATTGTTTGACGTTAGAATGTATGGTTTTTGGAGGAATTGTAGTTTTTTGGCCGAGTGATAAAACAAATTGTACAGAATGTTAAATTAATCTGATATAAAGTTTCCTCTCCAATTTCTTGAGCCTAAGTGGTTAGCAATCATAATGTATATATTGCATGCATATAAAGAACTTTCAGGAAGAGACAAAGAGGATTCATAT
>JAPDSC010122036.1:98790-129968 GCA_026290005.1 Latrodectus geometricus | reverse complement strand
ATATATATATATATATATATATATATATATATATTAAAAAATAAGAGGATTGATACTTTAAAATAATAATTTAAAGTATACAAGGCATATATAACACATTTTTCTCCACAATAGAAAAATCGTAATCAATCAAAATAATTGCAAACTGAATCAAATCCAGAATTGTTGAGAAATAACCACATGTGTGTGTGATGAAGCATGTTTCGAAAAAAACAAAGAATCTCATTGATTGAGTAATCGCAAATCTTGACTCACGTAATACAATTGTTATAAATTGAATATAAAATTGCATAGCTTAGCTTATATAGAATGCTTCCAATAAAAAAGCAACTTGAAAATGTAAGTAGAATTATATTATTTCATTATAACTAATATAAGTACATATTATTATTTGTATGTATGTACATAAACTTATAATAATAATAATATAAAAGTATTTGTAATTATTATAAATATTTAGCAAAATTATATAAATATTCATATAAATTAGATCCAACATTTGAATGCTTCATTTATAAAACTAAGATAAGTTTTTACAATTAGCTGTGAAAATAAATAATATGTTAAACAGATTTTAAAAAAATAGCATAAAGAAATTCTTCTATTTTTACAATATACAAAAAACATGATTCATGTATTCTTATTCGGTTTATAAATTACAGAAATTAGTTTAAATTTTTAAGTTCAAAATTGTATAAAAGCGTGTTTGTGATTCCTATGAAAGCTTAGTAAATAAGTATTAAAAGTAAGAATCACAGTAAGCAGTGAAAGCAGTAAAATATGGCTGGGATATAAACGTTTAAAAAAACTAATTAGAAAAAAGAAGAAAAAAATAGATGCATTTTTATTAATTTTTTAGAAATTTCATTTTTAATGACATGATGCAAATTCATATTATCAATAATTAGTTAAATTAATAATGTCAGAACTAACCATCAATTACGATAAATAAGATGCCTGAAAATGTTAAGTTTACTTTCTTAAAACACGACATATATAAAATTTCTGAGACTAGAATATGAGTTGGAAGCCCTATAACGTAATGAGAGCGATTCGCGTCGCCAAGAATCGAGCAACGGATCTGAGGTTCGATTCTTGGGCTAGACAACGTTGATTCAACTTTCATCCCTTCAGTGAATCAATAAATACAAAACAAGCTAGAAACTAAATATTGGAGGTTTCACGTTAGGCTAACCACCTAATTTGGACATTGCTTTGTACGAGGGTCCTCGATCAAAAAAGGGACATGAACATTGTAGGAGTTGGCTCACTAAGGGAATTCATGCTACTGAGTTTAGTTTAATTTTAGAAGCGCGCGTTTGAATTAACAATACACTTTTGATTTTGAAACTTGAGGAGATTTTAATATGATTGCTTATTAAAATTGCTCAAAACATCAAAACATGGTAGATTGTTCCAAGAAAATTGTTATGGGAGTAGGGAGAGAAAGGAAGGGAGGAAGAGAAAGAAGCACTTATATTGAGGAAAAATAAACATATTAAATTAAAATTGGGGTCCTTACTGAATGTTTCAAGCAAATAATCATACTTGTGCTCTCTATCATAGTATTAAAGCAAAAGTGCCAAATATGTTATTAGAAAGCATTTTAAAGAGCTAAGCATAAGATATATATATATACATATTCGTTTTTATGCATACATTCAAGCGAATGACGAACATTTTTCACATTATTTAACATACACTGAAAAATTAAACCTTAAAACGAGATGGATATAAAGTGGGTTGTGTTTAATTGTAATTGACAGTTTAAAATTTTAATTATTTTATAGTATTAAAAATGACAGTCATTTTTTCTAAAGAAATTAAGTACACATAAGTCACACATGCATTAAGCATTTTAATGATTTAATGAAAGGATTTTTTTTGTAATGAATAAAAATCCATATTTTTTCAACTAAAAATTTATGTAAATATGGAGTTAAAAATATATATAGTTCTACTATGCAGATAATTTAAAAATTACTTCATAAAAATAAAAGTATTAGAATCTTTACAAATTTTTAACTTTTACTTCAACATGTAGAATATTAATGAATTGAATATAATGAACAACAGTGAATCTTATATTTTTATTTAAAGCTAAACAAAAAGTGTATGTAAATTTATAATGGTTCAGTTACTGTGATAGATAATACGCATTGTATTAAAAACATGACTCTAAAGTTTATATAATATATAAATTATATCAATTTCGATAGTATAAATTTTATATAAACAACTATTGTGTATTTTGTTAAAAATTTTGCAAAAATTATAAAATATTTAATTTTTAATAAATATGTTTTATATAATTTTAATAACTTTCTAAATTGATTTCTATGTTTTAATAAGTATTTTTTATTTTTATAATTATTATAAATACGACAAATTTATGAAAATAATGTACTATATCCAAAAATTAAATGATATTTATAGACTTACCTTTAAGTTATCCAATCAAATTTTTTATTTTGAGTAATTTATATAAAATATACATTAATTACTTGGATATTTCACCAGGCACAGAAAAAAAAGAAAAACATTTCGTTTTGTCCTTGCTATAGAGTCAGCAAAGGACATTCCTTATTTACATGAAACCTGAAAAATCTGATAAGACACGTAAGCAGACTCTAGTCTGCTCCTAATGACTCATATATCAATTATCAGTTTTACAGTCTAATCATTTGGTGATAATTCTTAGTCATATGTAGTTGAGCATGCCCATTATTTTAAAAATTGAAAGTCTTCTATTTTATAGATATATACATTGTAAAAAATTAGTTGATCGTAGTTTCAATGGAAACATTTCTTTTGGGGACTAAATATTTAAACAATATTTTTTTAAGAAAGTTTAGTGAAAAAAAAGCAGAATGTATGGTGTGCAAGAACCCTCCAAATTATACCTTAGTAGCAATGTGAAGAGATTTACGATAATTAATGTCAAACTATTTTACTTCAAACATATTCAAAAATCTATATCTCAAAGGATTTTAGGAAACTAAGTTAATAGAAATGCTCTACGTACTTGCTATAATTTAGATAATCTACAAAATCCTAAAATTTACCTGATAAAAATTTTTTAACTAAAATCATCATGATTTTAGAAAAACTCTGTGAACCTGCAAGAATATTGGGTTTCAGAGAATCTATTTTAAAATATATTTGATATCTTTCAAGAAAATAATAAACTTTCCTGTTCAACCATGGTCAACTGAAAGCGAATACATTTTATGAAAATGAGCCTGTAGAGTAATCTCGTCAAGCATGAAATAAAAATATACAACGCAATATAAATATAAATGAAATAATAGTTGCTGATCCCCATCATAATATAGAAACCATCAAATAGCATTTTTAATTTTTCTTTCTTTACAACTTATGTTGAAAACCGAGTTAAATATTTCAGTTTATTGCATCAATCAATATATTTCAATTAAATATATTAAAATTAAAAAAATTAATTATTCGGACATGCGTAATTTTACATCTAAAATGTATTTATCCGATTTCTAAGCTTTAATCTGTCTATGTATTTCAATTAAATTTACCTATATTGTTATAAATCAATTACTTAAATATAAACCATTAAATTAGGTATTGTTAATTAATAGCATAACTATAGTATAAATAGAAATAACATATAATAACTTTTTTAATGTAAAAAATAAACTACGCAATTGCAAATTGTAAGCCATTGAGTGAAAGCATAAATTATTTATTACATACAACTTAGTATCTAAAATGTTTGCATATGATTTTATAATCTATTTATTTAATTTATTGAGATTAATCATTATATTTTGATTAAATATATGAAATTTGAAATACGAAAATCTTAAGAGAGTTATACTAAATCGTTATTCATTATGAGAATATTCTTTTTGAAAATGAATGACAATTTATTTTGGTCTACTGAATAACTTTTTAGTAAAATCAATAAATATGTCATCTTGTTAGAGAGAAGAAATCTTTAAAAATAAAAATGTATCAATACAGTTAAAAATAATAAGTAACTCTGCATTAAAAAAAGTAAGTTTGTAAAAAAGAAATTATTTGTCTAATGGTTATTAATGCTATAAGAAATTATATTTTCAAATAAATTTAATGTTTTGATAAATATGTATTGAAAAATTATATTGTTTTTTGTACACATAGAACCGTTTAAATATGTTGACCTATGTATTTGAAAGCATTAAATTTTAGGAAGTCTTTGAAATTTAAATTTCTCAAGTAAGAAATTCGCATACTGAACTCCGTTATTTCACTTTCTTACATATTATTCTTATAATTAGGTAAAAACTTAAAATCATTTTATCCTTAATATTCAAAAAAATTCTGTCCATTCTAGTAATTAAATTTTATATTTTCTTTTGTTAAATTCTTATCTCTTTATCAAAGGACAACTGGAAATTTTCCATTTACAACATCTAGAGATGAACAATGGCTATCGTTTCTGCCAGATGAACTAAAGGTAATTGAATTCCAACAAGTAAAACTATTTTAATATTTCAAGTTAAAATAATTATAAATCCAAACTTTAAACAAAATGTAAAGATAATGTCAACAAATTCAGGTAGTTCAAAATAAAATTTAAAAAATTAATATTTTCTTACTTATATAAGGATTTAGAATAAATCTGTAAAAATATACTAGAGTCTTTATCAGTATTAAGATAAACTATCCCAAACTCCTCCAAATACCAATAAAAACTTTTCGTCTTATCGTAAAAATTTCGCTGACCTTCATTTCATGAGTTGTTGAAATCGCTCTCCTGTCTAAAAGTCTATGAGCTCGGTTCCCCAATCTTACTGTAGCTAAATATTCATTTATTGACTTCTATTATCAGTGTGTTTCTTCTGAGATTTGTATCGATTCTCCCCCAATGATAGGACAAAAAAGACAGTAATTGCACCATGTATTCATATCAGTTCTTGAAAATCTCAAATGTTTAACAATAGATTAATATTTTTAATCTTAATTATAACAAATACTAATTATTATGTTTTGAAATCAAGTAAACTTCAGTGAATCAAAATTTAATAGAGTTTCTGTACATTTTGCTTACATGATTAATTACTTTTTTTAAACCAAATTTCAAAGAATTAAAAAAATTCTCTATATAACCTCTAGAAATTTTGTCAAATAAACATAACGTTAATTTATCTTCATTCAATTTTCAGCTGAATGCCTTCAAGGGGATTAACATTGTTAAATGGCAATTTATCATCTTATTTAATCAATTTTGATAACAATTTCATATAAGTCTTTAGATACAGATATCATTGTATTAATAATTTAAATGCATACAAAAATAAATAAAGAAAGAAAGAATAGTTTTATTTGAAAATAAGATTACTTAGAAAATTAGACGCAAGAAGAATCAATAGTGTATTTCATTACAACATTATTTCAGAAAAAAAAAATCTAAACTTCAGAAATGAGGGCAGAAATATTTATTAGGAAAAGACAGTCTTGTTCTAAAACTTGTTGTTATGTCTATAAAGTGTTACGTTTATAATGATAAAATACATTTAGGCATGAAAAGTAACCAGATTAAAAAAGTGAAGCTCAATTTCTAGAAATTTATGCAAATTTTTCAAGTTGTTGGAAATTTTACACAAAATTTTTAGAAAACTGTTATACAAATATTTATAAGAAAGGATCCTAATTTTTTTTATATTAATTCCCCCACCAGAGATATATTTTTCATTTTCAACTTAATTTAATAACTTCTGATAATTTTTTTTTAAATAAGAATAATTTTCTGAAATATGTAATTTTGACAATAAATTCTTCGAAACGTTTTTCTTCGCCTTCTTCGAAACATTAAAAAATTTTAACCTAACAAATGAAAGCAATATTATTTATCAATAGTAAAATTAATTTCATAAGTAAATCAATATTATTTATGATCATATAGATGCGAAATAAAATAATTATATAATGAAAATATGAGTCATTCATCAAAAATAATTAAGAGAATTAGCAAATATATTGACGGGGAGAAAATTTTAGTTAAATTTACAGCATGATACATTTGATTACAATACAGTAAGCCATGAATACATTCATGATATTAAAATCAATACGTGTAATAATTTGAAGTTTCTTGGATGGAATTTCTAAATAATTAATAAAATATCACGCTACTGGGAAAATTCTACTGCTTTTGCAAACAGAGAATTACAAATGTGTACAAAGTTACTTCTTCAGTATTTAATATTGTGCATTTCCTAAGGAAGTCCGATAAATTTTGTTCTAAAAGTAAATTTAGTATTGCCAGAAATAAGAACCTATTAAAAAACCAATTATATACAAACCGAATTTAAATTCTTCAGAGATATATCAATAAATACGCCTATTATTCAGAAAAAATTCAGCTACAAAATGTATTGTAAATTGATTCTAGAGAAAATTTCATATCGATGTTGTATCCTGAGAAGATACATGCTCGCTAAAATAATCACCAGGAGTCTTAAATGATGATAATTTATGTAAAAAGATATATGGACGAGAATTATTTTCAAACAAATGCGATTATACTCTTAGAATGAAAAATATTTCTGAATTCTTATTCCTCAAGCATTATCACAAGTGATCATCACTTGTTTCACGCTTTAAAACAGGGACTTTCAACTTTTTTTCAAACATCGATCACTTTAGAAAGGATGATTTTCTTCACCAGTCATCTCACATGTTTCACTAAACTATATAATATAACATACTTTTAACACAAGAATTATGTATAAAATAATCAAAGAAAATTGAATTGAGAGTAAAAAAAATTAGAAAAGTAATTCATTTTTTTTGTGTCATTTTCATTTTTGTTTCACAAATATAAATGAGATTTTAGAAAGATTGTAAATGGAAAAAATTCAGTTTTTATAGATTTTGTGGTTGTTTAATGCATCAGATGTATAGATCCGATCAATTTTTAATGCAAATTCGCATTTATGTATGTTTAAACGGTTTCTACCATCTAATAATTACATTCCTGAAAACATAAACTAATTTTCAAACGAAAAAAATTACCCGATATATTATTCCATAAATAACCTTATACTACATAAATTATAAATAAAAATCCTGAAAACTTATTGGTCGCAAAAGATCACCAACAATTTACACTAAAAATTAAACTACTGTACTATTAGAAATGACTTAAAAAGAGACGCTAGTAATATAGATTGGACAGATCCTAAGAGTGAAACTAACTGACACCACAAAAATATTGTTTACGTGGGCTCCTAATGGATCCAAAAAGAGAGACCGACCAAAAATAACTTTTAGGCGGAGGATCAAAATGATAGAAGCGATTTCAGATGGGCTAGCTCTAGATCGGGAAGGATGGAAAAGACACATGGCATATCATATATATGATATATACTAATGAATAAAAATTTTACTATGAAAAATTGTTTAAGGAAACGTTAAGAAAATTTTTTATCTTCCGAATATTATTATCAATTTTTAAAGGCTTTATGTTTTACTTTTAGCTTGTTGTGCACTATAGAGCTATACAGCTAGTTTTCACATTTAATAGCACACCAGACTTAGTAGGATATCGTAATAAACTAACAAATTTTCAGAGTTTATTATTTTTTGATTTGCCACAATTTTCATTCAGATTTTGTTATTTTTTTATAACTTAACAAAGTCCGTAGATCCATAAGCTTAATCATAAGTTCATCGCTGAATGGTGGATATAATAAATATTTCTAATATAATATCGTATAGTAAAATAATATTACACAATTAAAACATCGATTGGTTTCCTGAGCTCACAAATCAGTTTGAACATTTGTTTTCTTAACAACTAACTGATTTTAATATTTTTGTGCTCCATAGTTGACTTTGAAAAGATGCGAGTCAAAAACATTTTTCGTTAATATTGTGAATTCAAAGTCACTCTATTTTCATAAAGCATACAAAAATATCACGATATTTTCGTAACAAATATTGAGGAAAGGCGGAAGAAATTTCGACTAGAAGTTCTAAAATTAATTTAGAATGGTGTAACAGCATCATGGAAAGGTAAATATTGAGATAAGCAAAGTCAAGATGATGAGAGTCGACTGTAAATCAATGGGAGGACTCTTCGTAGAATTACGATCGAAGTAAGTTTTTAAAATTATCATTTCAGAAAATTTTTAATATATTTTGAGGATAACTGATTAACTAAATTAATTTTACATTTTAATAATTCATTATATAAAAAAGAAATTATTTGAAGTTCTTTTTCATGTTGCTTGTTCTAAATTCTTAGTTCACAACAAATTGGGAAGTTATTTTTATCACGTGGACTCACTCGGATAAAAATATTTGTGAAATGAAAAAACTTTCGCTGTTGATTAATCAGTATTTAACGAACAATAGCATACAATTCTATAGAATTATCTAAAACTTTTATTTTAATTACAAACACTCCATTTATATTTAAAAAATAATTCATTGTTGCAATTAAAATTATTTTATAATCATGTAAGCACATTCTTGTTGTAATGTACAAGTAATGCTTAAAACTTATGTCGAACTTTAAATAACACCGCCAATTATATGACTACATTGGTTTGTCACTCTATGATCATGACAGGAGGGTTGATTCAATCGAATTAAATCTTAAATTAGATTCTAAATCACTTCAAGCATCCATGTCCAAAGTAAAGACGAATTATTAAATCGAAGTCAGAGCTAACCACTAATCTGTCACTTCAAAAAATATTAAATGAAAACAAGCATACGCCTTTCATTAATTTCAAGTATATCCATCTTTTTCTCTATGCTACCATGGTTTAATTTCTGACATATATTTAATCTTGTAAGCAAGTCACAATTTTTTAATACTCACCAAGACATATTATCCTACTTCAGAGCATTTTTGCTTTAAATCATCTCGTTATATTTTAGTGACACTGTACTCTTATAACTTACTGTCATTTTCATTTATCCATGACAAAGCTAAAGTCAAAAGTAAACATTCTTATATATATAAAAAAGTAATTTTTGCCCTTGTTTTCTGAAATACTGGTTGAATTAGCCGTCATAAGCAAAGAGGGGAACCATCAAAGTTGTTACTTCTA
Organism: Latrodectus geometricus; assembly: GCA_026290005.1. NCBI lineage: Eukaryota > Metazoa > Arthropoda > Arachnida > Araneae > Theridiidae > Latrodectus > Latrodectus geometricus. The sequence goes on along the minus strand of JAPDSC010122036.1, from coordinate 120,888 downwards.
TTGCAAAAAACAATGATAGAGCTAAACAAAAACATGACTAAATTGTTTTGATATTTTTGTATAAATAAAAAAAAGTATTTTAAAAATTACATACAGTAATTAAAATTTCTCTTTTGAATTAAAAAAGATTGTATATCTATATAATCAGGATTAAATACTACAATAATCATGATTTTAATATAGGTTGATTATTTACTTTGGATTGTTCTTTATATTATGTATTGCAATATAAATGGAAAGTTAAGCTTATTCTTTACAGAAATAAAAATTCTGATTGAGATTACTTTAAAATAAATAAGAATAATATACTTTTTATCAAATGTTAACAAAATATAAAGGAATAAAACTACTTAATTACAAAACTAACCTTAAAACTTCATTATTACCACAACTAAATGAATTTCTTTATTGAAAAAATTAAATCTTTCAAATTTCTACTATCACCAAGTTTTTCTCAAGATAATAATACAATTCAGGCTGAGAAATGTGATCTTTAGAAAAAGATTTCTCTAATGCAAATATTCAAACTCCTTTTGAGAGTTACCTCAAGTTGGTGTGATGAATACTAAACATTGCAACTCTAAATATAAATTTAACCCTTTATAACGCAGTGGAAAGTATACTTCTCACCAACTTTATTAATTTTTAAATGTCCAGATGAAGTACGATTGACTAATGTTGACAACCATATACTAACTTAACAAAAAACATACAACGTTTTTGCTCTACAAAAGCACATGAGAACAGAACAAGATGTGTTTGTGCAACTTGCCATGTCCATTATGTGTTTATTCTTATTTTTTGAAATTTCAGAAAAAGTAATATGTATTAACTCTACTTATAATAAATTAATATAAAATGTATCTAATTCATAATTCCTTTTGTAGATTTTAGCGTTTCCAAATTATATTTTATAAATGTAATGCGAAATAAAATGAAATGCAGAAAAGCTGCTGTATCTTTCCATGTTTTTCAGAAGGAAACATACTTTCCACTCAACAAAAATCGTGTTAAAAATTAATAAATAATAGGTAATAAGCTAATTGAATTTATTTTTATAAATCAATCTCAATCACAAAATACTTTAACATTAACATTGCAAAAAAAAAAAAAAAAAAAAAAAAAAAAAAAGTCCTAGAAAGGGTTAATTGAAACTAGATCCAAATCGTATAACTAAATCAACTTTTATAGTCATTAAAAACATATAAATTTATTTTACTTAAAAATAAATTTCATTGGCAAATTTGCCAAAGAGATAAGTAAAAATTATAAGAGAAATATTTTATAAGTTAGACAGATACAAAAAAAAAAAAAAAAACATATAATAGTAATTTGAACTGAAGAATATGCACTTCGTTTTGTAATAGAAACATAGAAATTTGTCCCAATTATATTTCTTATCAAAATTTCTGGGATATAGTTTTCGCATTGAAATTTTATATAAAAATGTAGGTACATTCATTTTTTAAAATTTCTTATATTTTTGTTAGTTAACTATCTTAATAACATATCTGTGAAAGTATTTACTTGAGGTTTAAATTAAATAATAACTGCAAAAATGTCCTCAAAATAATGAAAAAAAAATAATTTAGACACTTAAAAAATATTAAGTGTTTAAATGAGTAGTTTTCAAGTTTACATTTTTTAAATTTACATTTAGCACTTACTTGAAAAAGTAATAACATTAGAAATATAGTTCAAACCTATAAAATTATAATTTTATATAATTTTGCATTCATTTTGAATAAACATTTTAAGATTATATATAAATTTAGTATAAACAAACTGTAAAATGGTAGTACCATAAAAGAAACTTCAAAAAACAAGAACTATTTAGAACAATTTAAGAAATTCTTTATTATGCGAGTCTAACAAATAAATAATATAATTAAACAAAATTACATAATTTCATAAAGTGCATCATTCCTTTACCTGGAGGTAGGCAGGCTTAAACTATGTACACAGGAACACATATGTTTCTGGACTAGTTTGCAACTACCAAGATTACTATTACCAAGCTAAATGCATCATATACTAAAGAAAGATATTGCACATATATTAAAAACAAATAATTAACAAAAACTATTTATAATTCAGGCACAGTTTTTTGTAAATGTATGTAGTGCTTATTAGGTACTTTTATTACATTTGGCACATTGAGGATTGTTTTGTCTTTTTTATTGGGAAAATATGTGTGCATGTATTTGATATTTTTCTTTTGCCAGATTTTAAAAATTTTTCTTTTGTTTGTGTACTTCTGTTTTGATTATATTATTTTATGAATTTTCATTTCTCATATTCTTAATTTTACTTTGCTTTATGTCATCTTTGTCAATATAGAATATTTGAGGCAGAATGTCTTCATTTTTCATGAATTTGAATCATTATGAGATTCACTATCTTTTTCCATTGGCGCGATTGATGTTCCATAGAAATTTCTTCATAATTTATCAATAAAAAAAAGACATTTATCAATTTTCATCTGTTGATACATTTTTAGCATAGCATCAAGTCATACCATTTCTTCCTTGCACACAACTAATATTATTTCATTTCATTATAAGACACAATAAAAGTCAACTAAAATCTAAATGCATGAGTGTCAGTACTTAAAGATCCTAACATAAAAAATATCAACTAAAGAGAAATTCAGAAATATGAGAGTTACAATAGATAGAAAGCAGTTGACCATGAATACCACTACTGAAGACCTGGAATATTTTTGAAAAAAGTGAATGTTTCGACACTGTTTTTTTTAAGAAGGATTATGCCTCTAAAACCCAGCATGCATGCTTGAAGGTTAAAATTGCTAATAAATAACTGGCTTTAGATTTTATTAAAATTTATTTATCTGAATTCCATAGTTCCATAAAAAATTCTTTAAATATGCAAAGTGAAAATGAGTCTAAAATATAATTACAACAAATGTTATACATATAATAATAAATAACATATTTTATTTACAATAATATTTACAAAGGTGGAGCACCATAGGCATCAGGCATTCTTTCAATTGAGTACCTATAAAGAAAAACAAATAAAAGATCAGAACACCACACATCAAAGAGCCTTAATCAGAGCTTTTACAGTAATAATTTAGTTATTTATTTTTATGATCACAACTAAATTTCTAAACTGAATTTAAAATAAAATATACAATCAAGAGATGAAAAGATTTGACTCTACCTACATTGAAAAATATTTATTATATAATAAGGATTATGTTACGAATATAGAAAAGAACTAATTAAGTGTAATATTAACTGCAACAGAAAAATTATATTGTGCTGTTTTGTATTACTAAAGCAACTAATTAAACATTCAAATTTTTTTAGAGTCTAAGTCTCTTTTCTTTGAAATCAAGTTGTGCAGGCTTCCCGTGTTTTCTCTAACATTAATTAAATGGAATTATATTATCATTTATATTCTCAAGTATTACAAGTTCTAAATGATTTTTTAATAAACAGAAATAGGTTATTATTATATTTTTTGGTTATTAAATTATGTTTAAAAGGTAAAACTTTTTAAAATTATAATGGAAAATTAAAAAAATCTAAATAAAATAAATTATTAATATACATATAAATCACTAATAATTACCTATGATTATTAATGTACATAATTGGAACACCTGGAATTTTTCGTATCCTTCTTTTTAGGTCTTTATCACAAGTTGCAACAATGTAACATTTATGCTATAAAAATTAAGAATATGTTATTTTCACATTAAGCGTTCATATTTTTAATTACTAATTATTCTTATTGCAAGCATTGTAATTGTGTGATCCATCAAAATAAAAATATTAAGTCCTTAGATAATACTTCATAAGTCATACACAATGCAACTATTGTATTGTAGGCACATAAAAGGAAAAAGCAAAGCAAATTAACATTTTCATGAACACATGAATATATTATTAACCACTATAAAATATATACTAGTAAATAATATAAGCTATAACAAAAATTGTAAAGATTTGTTTTTACAAAATGCCTAAATTTGGACAAATTAACAAACTTTAAGCATCATTATTTACTTTAGTTTTAATCATTTAATAGTCAACCTGAATAAACTCCCCAATTACTTATGAAATTATAATAGAAAAGATCATGGGAATATTTTTTCAAGCCTTTTTTTACATTATTTAACTGAGCAAAAAATTAAAGTGGGTAAACATTTCTATGATAATATTTATGATTAAGCAAATATATATTTAAAGCCAGAATTTTACTCACTTGTGTAACTCTTTGTACAATACAGTCATCAGCATATGTACCCTTATGCATACAAGTTAATCTTTGAAATCTAGGATCTTTAACTATCCTGCAAATGAAAAATTATTTAGAAAAATATTATTAAATAAAGGTTACATACATTATATAAATTTAAGAAACAATTTTAAGATAAAATATAATAAAAAATTAATATTCTGAATGTTCTATTTCCCTGTCCAAAAAAATATAATTGGAAAATTTTTAGTTATATTAATATATGCATAGTCTACCATTTTTTTGAAATAATATCTATATAATGGTCGCATATTATAAATCAGGAAAGAAAAGCTCTGTAGCTTTAAGATAAGGCAAATTTTAAATGCTGTGACATGTACATTAATTAGCATAACACCTTCCTTCAAACAGGTGATATATAAAAATTTCTCACGAAGTTTTATAGATTTCTGTTTAGGGTTGTGAATACAAAAAGAAGTTAAGTAAAGGCCATAAACAAACACATAATTAGAGCCTGTTTGTTATATGAGTAAAAACGTGACACATAGTCTGCTGAGGCTTGCTGGGAAATATGGCATCATAAATGATGTTTTAGGGATGAATTGTTCCAAAATACACTACATTCAGGTGTATCAATAGTTTTAAATGGCAATGACTTGAAAAGTGCCTTTCAAAGAGGATACTTCTCCAATGTGTCAGGAACTTGCACTAAATTTCCACATAATGAAACCATTTGTGCTCACTTACACATACTGGGAAAGACATGAGAGCTAAGCCAATTGCTCCCTTACAAACTTAAGCCAGTAGCAAAAAAGAGCCAATATGCCAAAAAAATAACGCATGTGGAGGAGTGACATCAGAAAACATCACAAAATAGGTCTTCCAAGAGACTCTTCTTGTAATCAAGAAAGTTAGAAATATCTGGCAAGGCATCAATAACAAAATAAATTATTTACCCTATTTTTTTTCTACCTTGGAAATAAATGCTTGTGATCTTTATTCATTTTTTTTATGATGAAGATTAATTCACGATAAATCTTTACAGGGGTGACATAATTTTTGTATATTTATAAGATTATTAAACTTTAGAAAGTTTATTAATTTTAGGATATTATATAGAAAAGAAATGCTTGTAGGACTCAAAGGATTGAAATTACTTTGATAAATTAAAAATATGCTTTACTCAATGAAATAAGCCATGTTTTGCAAAACATTTTTGAAATCTAAGCCATGTTAAAATTTATATTAATATTAAATTTGGATTTTTTTTTTTATGAAAAGGAAATGGATTAAAATTCAATATCTATTTCTTTAAAATTTAAATATAACTGTAAATAAATTTAAAAATGGCCAGAACATAATCTACATTTAAATAAACTTTATTTAACATTATGGAAAAAATTTATTCTTGTATTCAATATAATATAACTAAAAAAATTTGTTTTGTTACATACATTACTTTTGGATGCAAAAGTAAATGTGTGATGTGCATTATTGTATTTTTGATAAATAGATCTTGTTTGTTATTCTCAATCTCTTGTAGTCCAATAAAATAATTTCTTTGTTATATAAAACTGCATACCTGTTATTTTTTTATTTTATAATTTTCTTTTTAATTATTTCCAAATAATTTCATTTCATAAGGCATTTTTATAAAGAAAACAAATTCCTTTACTTTATCAGAATACTTTAGTATTCTGATAGTGCCAGGAATACTGATTTTCACTTATTTTTAATTTACAAAAAATTAATTTAATAATTAATATTTTCATATTATGAAGATTGATACTAGCTATAAATTTATATCAATTATTTTAAAAATTCATTGTAATGTGTTATCTTTTCACATTTTGTTGAGAAACATGTGAATATATATAAAGAAACTTTATGAAAAATTGTTATTGTAGAATTAATTTAGATTTTTAAAAATTCAGGGATGTGCATTATTATATTTTTGATTTCTATGTAATTATTTATATGAAAATTTTTTAATTTTACTTTTTTAATTGTTTTGATAGTTTGCTTGCATTTTAATCAGAAACTTATAGTTATAAAAATTATTGCAAATATTTATTTTTAAAATATAATTATAATCTATTCAAATCAATGATATAATTTTATGAGTTTAACTAAATTTAGGATATGAAATGTTAATGAAAAATGCACTTATTTTGTTGGATAATTTTCATAATCTCTAAAAATTTAACAAAATATAAAAAATGTCATAAAATAACACATGAGTTTCAATATAAATAAACTGTCATAATTTCACAAAACTGATATTGCCCATCAATCAAAATGTAAAATAAGAATTCAGTATGATGTAAATAAAATTTCATTGGTTTAACAGAACCATGACATTACATATCCACCTCATAGTTTCGCCTCGACAAATTTGGTGTGAATTCACTGGGCTGAGGTTTTACCAACAAATTTGCAGTCGTTTGCCACTGGCTTTAATGAATATAATTAATTCAAAGGTTATCTATTTGATTAAACCTTCTTTCCATCTTGAAAAACGAATTGTTTCTAGATTATCTGATGCGAGATGAAAAATGGATCTAGTACACCAATCACACCTTTGATTGTCAAGGACAAACTGAACTGCAAAGGCTATACTCCAATCCTAGAAGTTACTGCTCTATGTCTAGTATACTTCAGCTGGCATTGTCCATTACTAATTCCTTAGAAGTAGCAGGACTATTAATATTCCTATCTACATGCAACAACTAGCATCAGTGAGCAAGAAAAAAGTATTGTTCTTGAAGGACAATGCAAGACTGCAACCACAAATGAGACCCTGAATGCAATTACTGTCTTAGAATAGTAATTTCTTCCTTTTCTCTATTTTTTAGAATTTCCGCAAGTGATTAATCACTTGTTTTCTGAACTGGACAGTCATATGCGAACGAGATGGTTCCAGAAAGCAGAAAAGATCAGAACCAAAGTGGCCCATATTTTTGCTTCTAAAGACCCGATATTTCATTGTAATAGTGTGCATGAATTTGCATTATGCTAGGAGAAGGTGGTCACAATGTAATAGTGCTTCTTTTGGGTAAATGAAAATTGTTTTGTCAAACCAAAAGTGCATCTAGTATTTTTATGTCACACAGTGATAAAACTTTTCTTGTTACCTGATATTTGTTTGGTAAATAATAGTATGTATTATATGAAATTTAGTTTACTTTTGTCATGGAGTAAAACTGGAGTCTTTTTCCAATTTTATTTATATTTGTGTTAGTTATATATTAGTTTCTATCTTTATGGTCATTTAACACATGAGCTGTAATTCAAAACTTAATGCCTAGTGGATGCATATATATGAAGCAGGACAAAATCAATTTTAAAGAATAAAAAGGTTTCATAAATACAAGTTTTAATAACCAATATGTATTTTAGTGAATATGCATATACAGCTCTTTAATTTTTCTTACATTTGTCTAAATAAATAATAAGTATTTTCAGACTGATTTATAAAAATACAGTAAATCTGCATCATTTTATTGTTTGGCCATACAATTCACTAACACTCTGTATATTGTATGTCCAAACCATAGTAGTTAGCAGCTATGTGAGTAAATGCATATTTATTTATTAAAGATACATTTATTCACTATTATTTTCAACACTTTATTATTATATCTACTTTTCATAACATATACAATTATTTTATTTTTAAGAATAAATATTATGTGAGCACATAATTTTTTGATATTCTAATTTACATTTGATAATTTAAAAAATATCTGTTTTTTTTTTTTAAATTTTAATATTTACAATTTCACAAAGTCTTTTCTTGTCAGGAAACAGTCTTTAATAAGAAGTCAAATTACTAAACTTAAAACTTTTTTTGTTAATTTTTATTTTTTATTAACTTTAATGCAAAAATTGACTTTTAAGATATTTATAATTTATAGACACAATAACGATAATTTAGTTTCAGAACTTTTTCATAATTCATTATTTTATAGTTTATATGAATATAACTAATATAGATCTCTAATAAAAATTACAATCTTTAGTTCAATAATTACAAATACACTTATTAAAAATTGTGGTTTAAGAGGCAAATTAGTTTTAAACATTTTATTATGTGATTTATCAGACACTGGTCCAGCACTCTTGACAGCTCAAGAGTGCCATTAAATTGGGATATGAATATTTAGCTTATTTTATTGCTAACTGCCTTCAGGCTCTAGACACTGTGTTTATATTGCAATGTAGATATCTAATAAGAAAGATGCACAATAAATATAAAACGATTGTTTTACAATGGATTCCATCACACTGTGGTATCCCAGGCAATGAAAAAGCAGAAAAACTAGCCAAAAAAGGCTGATTACTTAATCAGGCGTCATGCAATCTGCTTGGCTTAATCCAAAATTAATCAAATGTTTAAGACAATCCACATGTCATTACTAAAAGATCAGAAAGAGAGAGAGAGAGAGACTCTTTGAACAGTTTGCCGATCTTATTTTATGTTTTTAGTGCTTTTAATATTTTAAGTATTTTTAATTTGTTTTGTATTTCTTTGATTTCTGTACAGCATAAGGATAAAGTCTGTAATTGCATGCTGCATTTGAAATAAATTTTTTTTAAAAATAATTTATGAACTATTTCATATTAAAGAATAATTGGAATGAGATTTCCTCTAAAAATACATAGGCCTTTATGACTGTATTTCAGATTCGTATACAAATCTATAACAACATAGTTGTGAACTATTTAATATACAATTGGTAGAAGTTGGTTGGTTGGGTTTTAAGGTGCAAGGTCTAAAAAGGACAAGCTGCACCAATACAATTGGTAAAATTGAAGTATTCAATATAAAATATCAATAAAAAATGTAAAAATTCTTTATCTAAGATTAAATAATGAGAATTTCTAACCTACCTCCTGTATGATGCTGATTTAAGAAATTTTTGTAATAAAGAATTAATAAAAGAATTTTAGGATATAAGCTGTTTTGCAGGCAAACATTAAAAATATAATTTATAATAAACAAAACTAAAGTACCACAATAGAAGTTAATATTCCAAGCAAATTTGTATTGATACTTTTATACTGAACTGCTGTTTTATTGGCTTTATTAGACTATATTGCATTGCTAAAAAAACCATATTTCAAATGTGGAATAAGAATTAGCTTGTTTTGGTAATTTATTAAGAAACAGCAATACACTATTTGAAGGCAATATTTTTTCATTATGCAGCAGATTAAAGAATAGTTAATGCATTGTTATCATATTCTCCTTAAGTATGAAAATATGCATCTAAATTATGTAAAATAATTTAATTTTTAATATGAAAGAAAAGTTGGTTGTTTTATTGCTCTACAATCATTTTTTGCACACAAGGGCAAATTCAACAAAGTGAAAAATTATTAGTAGAGCAAATGATTTTTTTCATTTTTCAGCAAAACATTTACAATTATCAAACCATCTCTCTTTTTTAAAGATGTCAATACTTTTTACAATTTCTACAGATATTTTTCTACCATACTTTGTTATCACAACTATTTTACATTTAATCTTCAAGAAATTAAAAGTATTCATAAATGCACATATGAAAAAATAAAAAAAAAATAATAATAACAAATTAGAAAAAAGTATACTTAAGGGCCAAACGGAATTTGCTTCCTAATTTTTCCAATTCTCCAAGGACACAATCTGTGATATAAGGAATACCTATAGAGCAATTTTATTTATTAGAATATTTCTTAAAAAAGAAATTATTAAGTTTAAAATACAACTTTAGAAAAAATATATGACAACAAATGTTATAAAAAAAATTAAAATTTTAAATCTTAATTTTACTGTTTGTCTTCAGCATTACACATAGAAAAAATAGAATTTTCTTAAAATTAATTAAACTTTATATGCACCTTCAGTTCAGAAACTGAAAAGGAAACTTATTAAATTTTTAACATAAAGCCAAATTTTAATAGAGCCAGTACTCATAATTGGTACCTAATTATAGTTTCACTTGAACTAGATTTTTATCTATTAATTTCTGGTTATGTCATGTTTAAAGATAATTTAAAAAAATCATGTTTAAAGATAATTTTAAAAAATAATTTCTGAGTTTATGATATTTAAATAGATAAGATATAAAAATGACAAATTCACGCACAACTATCAATCATTGCAATAGTTTTTGCTTCATGTGAACTAGTTTATGTTTATTATTAATGCAGGACTAGCATTTTTATTAACTAATTTATGCCATAAAACTTTTTTAGCAACAGAAATGCTAACGATAACTAGAATTCTCATGAATAATTTTCCATTTATGTTGTATGCATCATTTTTTAAAAATTTCATATAACTACATTGGTTTGGGACATTTTTGCAGAAAACAAAGAAATGTGACAATAATTATTCAATAAATTCATAAGTAAAAATTATTAAGTTATAATTTTTAATCATGTTAATAAAAATTATATTTAAATGTTTATAAGAACTTAATGAGAATTTTAGTTTACTAAGATCAGTTTAAAATAGTTTTTGGCATTAAATATACGAAAAACTAATAACATACTTATTAGAATTATTATTTCAGAAAATAAAAAATTCCTATAACTAAAAATGTACCTAGAATTTTCCAGCAATATTTTAAACACAAAAGCTTACAATCAAATATAAAGACCCAAATTTGAAATGTATTATAAAGAAAGGAAAAAAAAAAAAAAAAACCTTATTCTAATATTCTAAGTATGAAATTAAAATTCATGTGGTAAAATAGAAGCTAAAGATATCTGAGTAATGACACAGAACAATTAAGCTCAACTTTAAAATGTCTTATTAAATCTAATATTATATAAAAAATGAAAAGTTATTAATTCAGTAATAGTTAAAAAAATTATGTATACAAATGTTTCACAAAAAGAGCTTATAGGTTTTTAAAATTTTATACAAATAAAGGATAGAAAACTTACATTTTGAATACAAACAATCCATCATTGAAGTAAATACATCTAACTTGTTTTTGATTGAAAAATTTACAAAATTTGTATCAACAATAATGTGATATGGTGGTCCAAGTTGAGTATTGTATTTGAAAAATAGAGCAGAAGAATATTGAGGTCTGCAGATAAAAAAAAAATTATATTTAGTTTATAATCATTAACAAGCAATAAAAATTTAATAATTTAACACTTAGACTTATGCAATGAAATAAAATAGTAAATTAACATTAACATGTTTTCAAATGAACATACCTTAATAAAAAAAAAATTGAAAAACAAAAAAGTACATTTAAACAAGTTTTATAAGTTATATATAATTTTAAAAAATAGATTATGCATGTTAAAAGATCAATTTGGGCAAAATCCTATGAGCTAGTACAGATGCCAAATGCACCGAATCTGTAGATTCCAGAATATATTTTTGTAATTCTATGACATAACCTGATTTGTACACCCAAGAAATTTGTTTTGGAGTTATCCCAACCCTCGAACCTTTGTTTCATATTTTTACGTTTATGCTTGAAGCATTCATTTGAAGTTGTGATATAGAGTAATTAAGTTTTCTTTTTGAAGAGAATAAAATTCAATCACACAAATTTTTGTTGTGTGAAGATATGAATTTTAATAAAATGAATTTTTTTTTTTTTTTTTTAAATATGAAGAGTGAGTATTTTAACTTCATGTGTTATTCGATTAAAATTACAATTTACTGATACTGATTTTTGGAAATAAATTTCTGAGGAAATGTTTCCAAATATTTACAAATTGATTTTGTATTTGAAATCATACTTTGGATCGAGATATCTTTGCGAATCTGCTTTTTTAACCATTGGTTGCATTTAACAGATGAACATTTAATTTTGTGTTTATGCATTTCAATAAACTCGTACCAGCCACAATATGATAAACCTGTCGCAGATATACAGTGCCAAATTCCAACTAAACGAAGTGAATAGGATGGTCAGTAAATTTTTATTTGGTAAATATTAAGTTTTTTTTTAAAGAAAAATTACATAAATTTACCATTTTTTCTTGTTACCAAAAATAAATATGTACGTTAATTTAGCTCTGTCATTGGTAGACTGCCTTCGATTTTTTAAATGTGGAGTAGACCCTGGATCCCAAAAGTTTGGCCACCCCTACTATATAGATTAAGAAAATATATATATCTATACTGTTTTTTTCCATTAGAAACTTATATACAAAATATTCCATTCCTAGCAATCTTTTAGTGAGCAATATCTTATAATTTTTAATGATTTTTCCATACTTCCAAAAATTAGCAAGCATTTGAAAGAAATGAATAAAGTAAAAAGTACATAAATGGTAAGTAACTGAGTCTTTCATGATTTTTTATTGGAATGATACAGGATTTATAATCCTTTCTAAATATACAATAAGTATTTTGCTCTAAGATGATTATTGATATTCTTAACTAACCAACTAACACATAAAAATAAATAAACAAAACAATTTACCATGATTCAAATAGTTAATATTAGTGAACAATATGGTCCCTTTAAACTACTGTATTTTCTTGTATATAACCTGATTATGTGTTAAAAAGCTTTGAATTGCACATATTATATGCTGCTGTGGATAATCTAATAAAATACATTCTTCATTAAAGAAAGCTTACATTAAGGTTTAAGAAGAAATGTCATTTATATTTTATAATATAAATAACAGATAGCCTTGACTTGGCTGACTCATTGAAGATATTATCAGTTTTATTTAATTATATTCAAGAACGAATTTGATTCCATAGAAAGATAATACAGTTGCAATTCACTAGCATCATTTCACATTTTGTCTTGACGCGAGATGTTTCATTCATAAAACATTCAAATTCGTATATCGTCACATGGAAATGAAAACATTTAAGTTGCACAGTAGATTTTAAATAAAAAGCTATAGCAAAAGTAAATAAAGGAATAGTAACAAATGCATTAATGTAAGATAAAAAATTGACCAGGTGCTTTCATCTCAGATTATCACATTTTGAGATGAGGTGGATCCAAATAGTAATCCATCTGATGTATTTTATAAATGCTTTTTCTGTACAATTTATTATACTTTTAATTATGCTGTATTTATTTTATTTTATGTGGTATCACATTATGGAAAAGATCTTGTGTATAATACACTGCTTTAGATTATTTATAGGAAAATATGATACATTGATTATTTAAAATAATAAATTTAAAAATATTTCAAAACACTTCTTTCATTTATGTCAATTTCCTCAATAGTTTTATAAATTAAGCATAACTGATTTCTTAAGACAGTTTTTGCTGACATTAAAAATTAAAATTAGATCAATAGAAGATGATCTTACACTTCCTTTACTTTAGGTTGATCACTTTCCTTCTTTTTTCGAATCACACGATCTTTTTTGTTTCTGCAAATTATAGACAAAAAAACAAAATTAAACATTTAATTTTAATAAGAAAATTAGTTAAGCATAAATTAAAAATTTTATATATAAAAGAATAATAAATAAAAAACAATAAATACAAAAAAAAAAAAAAAATACAAATAACAAGCTTCAAATAAACTACTCATTTCAATTAAAATTTTAAATATGCTTTTTTTAAAAAAATAAATCACAATTTTGAAAACTTATTCTTAGAACATTCTAAGGAATGCTCTCAGTAGAATGATGTGTGGCTGACAACATTCAGACAAGGTATAACATATTTTCATTTCTCTAACCTTTCCATTACCTTTTAAATCACTCAAAAGAAATATTGTTTATGTAAAAAATTTAAATGATAGTAAGCATTGACATTTTTTAATTTCTGAAATGTATAACCTCATAATTTTTTATATTAATGAGCAAATAAAAGGAGGTTAGAAAATCCTCAGTAAGGATTTCCTTCTTTACAAAGTACTTTATAAAATTCTGATCACATATATACACATAAAAACTATAAAACAGAATAATATAAAATGATTTATAATTGTGAGAAATTTATTATTATCTTTTCATGCATAACACTTACGCAAATTACTTTAATTTTTTTAACCTTATAAATGTTGATTTAAGTGTTACTTCAAGAGTGTCTTACAATATTGGGCTCAACCAATTCATAAATTACAATAGTAAATATGGTTTGCTAATGAATATTAAATTAATTTCATTTTTTTCTTTTTTATACAATAGCAATCAAAACCACAATATTGTTTTTGATATTAATTGTATTTATTTTAAAATTATTATATAAAAAATTTAAAGAACCATAAGGGTGCATCAACTTTGTGTTAATCCCATTATCATGAATATTATGTTGTGGACTAACTAACATTACAATAATAATTTCATGGGAGTTATAAATTTTTACTTACATTTCTTTAGAGTGATAATCAGGCAAAAATAATTTTTTATCCAATTATTATTCAATAAACAATTCAAAATATGATTTTTCTGAACTATAAGATTTAAAAAAAATATTTCCTGGAGTAATATGTAATGTTCCTGTAAAAATCTAAAATAATATTACTGTAAACTAATGAGATAGTAAAGAAGTTCAAAAAAAATTTTTGGAGGCAGATTTTAATAAATTAAAAAATTAAACCAATGAGAAAATAATGTAGCTGCAAAATTATAACAATTAACTGTAGAAACAATTTCTTGATTCACAAAGCAAACATATCTTTCTTTTTTAGGTTTTAAAAATGAATACCAAAAGGTTAAATTATATCTATGAAGATATAGACAGTCAACAGATTCAGTTTATTAAATTACCTTTCTATATTATTTAAAATTTTTAAACAATTTTAAAATTTGCAAAATAATATAACTAGTAATTTTTTAAAAACACTTTAAAAAGTTCTGATTAAAATATAAAATAATTTGAGATGCATAGAAACTAATCACTACTCCCAAATTTCATATATCATTTATCTAACATGTTATTAGACAAGAGAGTCAAAAAACTTTTATGAGACAGATTTTACCATTCAAATATGAAGTGATAAAATAATACATATTTTAAAACTAATTGAGGAAACAGTGTCATTTTGCTTCAATAAATAAACATAGTCATTTTCTTTACAGGCCTTAAGATTCAACAGGGATAAATTGAAACTATATGTTTTGCTACCTTTAATGTTTTTTATTATTTAACTCAGAATAAAGGAATGTGCAAAAAGTTTTTTATAATATTTTAAATTCTTTTTGTTATAAGTAATTTTACTTAATTATTTTCAATTTCATCAATAATAAGAAAAATAAACAAAGATTGCATACATGTTTTATTTTTAATAATAAATAATTAACAATATTCCAGGCTCACATAAAGTATAATTTTTGATGATAAAAGAGCACAAATCAGTTTTTGAGAATTTCTATTAGTTTTATTCAATGTTGTATTCGGGTATAAATAGGGCTTAACAAATCATAAAAACATAAACTATGAATAAAGAAATATCAAAATAACTATCTTCCAATAGATCAATTTCTTTTTTTTTTTTTTTTTTAATATAGAAGTTGTTTAACACTGCAATAATCTAACATGCAATTCAATAATATTACAATGTCTGCAGATTGATTTATGTTGTTTTGAATTCATTCCCAATAAGGTAGAATGGAATTTTGTTCTTACTTTGTTATTTGTTTCTATGAAATTATATATAAATTTTTTTTATTACTATGTCTTTACAATTTTAACCGTTTGAGTGAGGAATAGTATTCTTATATATAAACACAACATAACAAGCAAAGCACAATAGCACTTTCCCACACTTAAACGGTGAATAGCTATTACTAATGCATAATATAGCATCTTTATTGTTCATGCATGTTTATCACTATAAAAAATGGAATTATATTTTTATCGTTATAATAATTAATTTTAAAAAAAGGAGTAAATGTCTAACTTGCTGGTCCATTATACAGTTTTTATAAATTTTATAGTTTTGTTGATAGCACAAATTAAATAACATATCAGGATAAAAATGAAGCGCATTTTCACCAAATGAACTAACAAACGTTAAATAAAAATTGAATAATTAATATCTTAATAAAATTAATTTAGACAATATTTTTCAGTTTTTGAATTAGAAAATATAACTTACATTCGATTATCAGTTAAACTGATCACTTTTTTAGTTGCAGCGAACTTGGGTTGAGATTTACCCTAAAATAAATAAAACAGAAATTTAATTGATATGAAATTAATGTTTCAGAGTTAAGCAATCTATAATTATACTTTAACACTAACCATAGTTTATTAACAATTACTATGAGCTCTCTTAACTACTAAAGCACGTTTTAGCTTTGTTTATTTTTTCATAAATTACGTTATGTCCAATACAAAAGGCCAAGCTTCTGCCAACTTTGTAATTTTTTTCCTGAGTAATGATTGAATTATATATTTAAAATTATTTATTTGAAAATTGGGACGGTAACAACTGAACTTAAATTTTAGAAATAAATATGATTAAAAAATGCATACATATACAGTTGCTTAATATATCTTGCATGTAAATGTTTTGTAAAAATATCCCATAACTTAATATTCATTTTAGTGATAAGTCGTGAAATTTTGATTCAGAACGCAAATAAACTTTTACTGTGGGATAGGAACTGAGCTTATAGACCAGTGTTTATGTTTATATTATGTATAGCTGTGATCGCTATATGCCGTCTGCTTGAAGTTAAACTTATTTCCGAAATCCAAATAATAAATCGACTAATTTAACATTTATAAATTGATTTTAGAATTTGATGATTGCAATATACAAAATTATTGATCTTTTATATTTTTATTCTTGGAAGGATCATTTCTTTATTTCAAAGGTATAAATTCTCTTAAAAATATCATTTTATTATTTCAAATGCTTTATTCAATATGGTTATAAAACATTTTATTTTAATCTAAAATTATTTGATTATATAATAAGCTTGCTTTTAGCTTGCATTTTTAACGTATTTATTCTCCTGTTAAAAATTTAATTGCAAAAACTGCAGTTTTATTATGTTCCTATCTCTATTCAATGAAAGTAGATATCTTGTCAGCCAATGAAAATGCAATAAAAGGAGCTAGGATTATTATAATAAAAAAATGTCAAATGACAGAAAATAAACAAATTTTGAAGTTACTGCTGTAAAGCTACATAATCAGACTTATATTTGGTTGAGCAAAATATTATATAGTTTTTATTGATATTATTGTATTCAGACACACATATATCTGAGTGATATAGTCCTTTTGGCTCAATTTCATTCATTCTCGATGAATGCTTACTGCCTAGCTTAAGTTTTTTTTTTTTTTTTTTTTTTTTTTTTTTTTTAAGTTGTATAAATACCTGTATAAAATCCTGCTGACTAGGGAAATAACATGATTTTTTTGGCAGCAATGGAAAAATATGAAGCACAAGGCTGATACTTTGATAAATTATTTATGCATCTTTAAACAAGAGTTCTTTCCAGTTTTTTTGCTTATGTAAATGATAAATATTTTGGATTTACTCACAGCAGAGAGCAGAACACTATTGATTTTTTTCTTTTTTATAATATGTGTTTCTGGCATGTGAAAATCTATTATTAATTTTAATATTCTCCATAAAACGTTACGATTTTGGTTAATAAAGGGAAAATTTATCAATGTGAAAATTACCTTTTTTCATAACTAAGTATGCATTATAATTCCTATTTTTTGCATTTGTTTTTTCATTTTTGTGGTCTCTTGTACAATGGTGACATTTGTTACAGTAAAACAAATATGCCTAAATTACTAAGCTTATATGTAGCCAAATGTATAAATAATAACCGTTTTCAAAAATTATGTTAAACACTCAAATAATTTTAATGAAATTCTAAATATTACTGTAAAAAATTAAAAAAAAAATTATGAGTGAATTTCTTTAACTACTTCCAACAAAGTATTTTTGAAAAAAATAATGCAGTTTTGTATTCATTAATTTTCTAGAAGCTGTTTATAAGCTCATAGTATTTCTCATTTATTTAAAAAAATGCCATCATGGAATTATTTTTTTCTGTAAAGTAATTCAATTTTTTTTTTTAAGGAATTCAAAAGATTTTATATTTGAATATGGGAAATATAAAGATAAATTTGTTTTAGCATTGTTTTTATTTTCGATATATGTTTGGCAATTAGAAGAATATAAACTAACTGATTCTCACAGGAATATTTAAACTATAACATTTAATTAAAATAAGGAAACAGTATTAAACCAGCACAGCAACATACTTAAATGCAATAAGGATGGAGGTACTTGCCAGTTTGACTACTAGCTTCAGTGAAGTAGTTCTTATTATATTATTCCTGGTACTATAACAACGCCACCTATCAGTAACATCACTCCTTAATTTACATTCTTGTTGTTGCCAATGCTACATATATTTAGCAGTTGTTAATTCTATTTGTCTAATGATTCCAATTATTTATTGAAATAAAAAGTAGGATTTTCATTTTTTTAAAAAATTCATTATTACTTAAATTGAAATTAGCAGAAATTAATGCAATAAAAATTGCTTGCTCCTAAAAAGAATGTTGTTCAAGCTGTGAAATTTTTTTAATTCTTTATAAGTTGTTTTCAGCTACAATGACTAGTTCTCAGAAAATTTATCTCTTTTTATAAATGTATGTTAAATAAATATGTTAACTTATAAGAATGCAAATTAATCCATTTGGCATGCTAGGAATTACATTTTTTTAGCTGTTGAAAAATGAATAAAATTAATTTAAAAGTTTAACTTGATACTGTTCAAATTCATACCAAAGAAAAAAATCTCCAAAAGTTGTTTTTGTAGCTCATTAATAATACAACTAAAAAATTTATCTGTTTTTATATTAATCAGCTACTAAGATGCTACTGCCAAATTTAAAAAATTGTGACCTTCTGGTTCATCTCGCTTCTTACAATGAAAGATTCTTTGTATTAGAATATTCACCAGTATGTATAGTTATGATTGAAAAATAATGGGAGTGAAAAATGCATCAATAAGTGACATAGCATACTGATGTGTCACAAGAATGTTAAAATAAATTTATTTCATATTAAAGACTACAGTTTTATTTAAAACTCCATTTGTAGCCATCATAGACAAAAAGTGATATTTTTTAAATAAAAATGTGAAAGGTATCTATATATGTAAATGTATAATGAATATTTTAACCTAATGATTGTGATTTGTACAAGAAACTTAAAATTCAAAGTTTGTCATATTGGGGAGCAGAAGAGAAATATTGTGTTAAATTTTTGAACACACTTATATTAAATGTTTCATAATTGTGAACCACTACCAAAGCAAATACTTATCGTTTCCATGTGATATGAATAAAACAACATTAAGTCCTATGAATATTTGAAATATATAAATTCTCTCATCTAAACTATATTTACCAGTTAAAAAATTAAAAAGTTTTTTTAAAATTAAAAATATTTTCTACTAGAAACATTTTTAATTTAAAAAAAAATTTAATTTTGATTGATTTTTTAAACTTTTATTGATTATATATGTAAAAAGTATGTAATCATTGTGTTATAAGCAATAATTATGTATTCTGTTAAGACACACACACATATACCTACAAAAATAGGTATATTTTGGAAGAATTTTACAAATTAAATATTAGATTGTTTTATATTATATATTTAATAATTTAAAAAAATTAAATAATTTACTTAATTAAGATTTGTATATCAAATGATTTATTTTTATCTTAAACAGCCATATTTTATTAAAAAAGTATGTCTGGTTTGGAAGAAGTTGGTATTCCTGGTAAAGAATACCTAAGAGATTCTCTTACCAACTGTGCAGATCCTTTGAAAGCAATTGAAGATTTTCAAACTGAAAATGGTATTCTTTTGCCCTCCCTACGCCCTATGTTACCTCTTCTTGATCGTCATGGTGTTCCTCGTCAGGAGTTTCATTTATCTGTTTTGGAAGAATTAAAAGACACATTAATTGAGCAAATTGAAAATCTAACCAGACATGATCCTCGGGAAAGAGAACGTAAATTAAAAGAGCTTCTCCAAAAAAGTTTTGTTTTAATTGGAGTAAGTATGAAACCACTCCATACTTGTTTATGATATTGTAAAATGTTTCTTAATATATATGGACTTTGATATGTAACCCATAAAACTTATATAATTTACTTTCTTTATATATAAATGTTAAGTTTACATTTTTAAAATATTCATATTGAATTACAGAGAAAAATTCTGTAATGTGTTATAATGTAATCAGTATACTAATTTGCAAATGTAATTAGCTTACAAAGTTAGTTTTAATGGTAAAAATTTTAAAAAATGTCTAAATTTATAAATAACAGGATTAAGGTTTTATAAATTGTTTTATCTTAATTATAAAAAAAAGAAATCACTAACTTTCTGTTTATAAGTCTATCATACAATTTAATGGTTTCTAATTTTCTGCAATTTCTAATGATTACTTCTATCTTAATGATCTTTCTAATTCAATTAAAGTACCTATGAGATATTTTCCTTATTTGTAATTTTATTGTTCTTTATTTTAAATTTTTTAAAAATATAAGAAATATAAAATCATGGTGAATTAAAATACTTCCTTTATTTTAACTTGCCTTTAATTTCTTTTAAATTTCTAACTAAATTTTATTATTCTACAAGAATATTCTATCATAAATAAATTTTTAGTTATTGATTTCAAAGAAATACTGTTAAGTACATCATGGGATAGTATTATGGAGCATGTGATTTTGCTTTACTTTAATTCATTTTCATATTTTATGATTGCTTGACTTAAAAAATAATTTTTATTACTAATTTTAAATTTTAGGTATTTCTCTTTTCTTTTTATATATTACTTAAAATAATTATGTATACCTCAAGATTATTAACAACTATGTTTAGCATGCTGGCCTTTAGTTCATTACCTTGTGAATTTGATTCCCACCTGGGTTATGGATATTTGTTGTGATTTGAAATCTACTTAAAAACTAAGTCTTGGTTGAATTAACTCTAGAGTACAAAATGTAACATGAATCATCAATTAAACCTAGCCAATATTTTTAGTCTTTTAAAAAAATATGACATAGAGAATCATATGTTTATATATACTTTGTTTATAAGCAGCCAGTTGTATTAAAATGTTTAATTTTTCTGTTTTTCATAATAATAAATCAGTTTTTATATGAATGAGAATAACTATTATTTTTTTTAATCGCATGCAATGTTTCACCTATAGTTTAAAATTTACTGAAATGTTTCCTATTTTTCTTATAAAACTTAAATAAAATTGTAAATAAAATAAATTTTATTAAATTTTGAAGTATCAGAAGTTTTTTGTAGATCAAGATATAATATCTTTGTCTGGTGTTAGTATTGTACATATAATGTCAAAGTTTTCTTTATAACAGCAATGAAAGGATTGGTACATATTTATGAATTCAAAATAATTTAATCATAGTTTTTAATTACAGAAATATATTCATGTGCAGTTTCTTTGGAGGCTTATACTAACATTGAATAGATTTCATTTTGAACACTTAATTATTGAAATACTGGTGTAGCAAATACAAGTATTATGTATAATTTTCTAAAATTGTTTGATTCAGGTATTTTAGATTTAGCTGCAAATTAATTTTTAGGTTATTTAATTGAACTTATTAAGGCATTGTCATTTTATAGTGTGGCTTACAGTAAAGATTGAAAATAAATTTTTATCTAAACAGTATACAAAAATTTTTTATTCCCCCTTTTTTTATTTTAAGTGCTAGAAACCACTAAAAAATAATACAAATTTATTCTTTTTATTTATGCATCCCAGTTATAATCTTGTTTCATTTTTTTATTTAGAATTTTTTTTTTACTCTATGTCAAGAGATTCTCTCTCTCTTCTCTTTATATATATATATATATATATATATATATATATATATATATATATAT
>JAPDSC010122036.1:46713-98780 GCA_026290005.1 Latrodectus geometricus | reverse complement strand
TATATATATATATATATATATATATATATATATATATATATATATATATATATATATATATATATAAATCAGATCTGTTTATCCAGTTGTCAGTTACGTTGAAAAAACAAGATGAGGCAGTTCCATCAGCAAAACTGTGTAACATGGATGCCATTTCATTTCACTGGCATTAAAAATATGAGTCTGTTTGACTAGTTTTTGATATAGTTTTGCTATAGTTTTACATGCAGGGAGAAAAGACACCAGAAAAGTTGGCTGTTGCAAATGGCTAGCCATTTTTAGCAAGAAAGTTGACTCACTTCCTGTTTATAGGTTTATTGTTGTGTAGTAACAATATAATTGAAGTGCTGTTGATTTTCATATAAGATTAGATTTAACATAGGGTGATTCCAAAAGAACCTAGTGCTGTGACTAAAGGTCAGTTTTACTGTACCCTAAATAGAAAGCCTCTGTTTTAAAAAGACCAGTAGCTGAAGCCAAATTCAGCAGGCAGACAACAGGGATGTCCTACAGCATCCAAGGTTCAGTTAAATAAATGTCCATATGTATATACACACACACACACATACATACAGAGTGCTTAAATCTTTTGCAAAAATGTTTCACATCTCATGGAATTTGTAATCAAGTTTCCTTCGCATATTGACACCCTTGGAAGTGGGATAGTCTAATATTCCCATTATGGTGAGATGTCTATTAAGGTAGTGGTGCCCTATAAGAAGTCTCGCTACTTTCCTCAAACAGCTTTTACTAAGCTTTAGTACTCCTATCTTCTGAGCAGTCTCAACTTGCTTCTTCTGGCACCTTAAATTGTGCCTTTGAAATTTTTGTGAGAATTCTTGGCTTTCCTGGTGTGGGGCCTAGTAGCAACTGCATTTCCCCCCAATAGCAAGATTACTCAAGCTGTCTTTTGTACTGGGATTCTGTTCCTTTTGAATCGTTTCATGGGCTAATTGATTATCACTAGAAGGTGCAATAAATTCTTTTTTACTATTTTTATCTTTATTTTTTGATGCATCCATAAGTTAACCTGAAACCTGGGAGGAGTAATATAATCATGACTTATACAGGTGGAAAGGCAAACATACAACAATGTTTTGCCTGCTTCCTTGCCTGTTTGTGACATCACCCATGTGCCATTCATATGTTGACAAAGTGCCTAATGCCTTGGATTGGGTTGGGTTACTTTTCTATATTAGCCAAGTATATTTGCACAGCTTTGACACATGGATGACCTTACCAGGAATTTAAAACCTGATTAGGTTCCAGACATACATCACCCGTGCAACCTATGTAAACTTTCACTCAACGTTTTGAAATTACAGAATAGGATATATGAGGATTCTTCATATAAACTGTAATATCAGAGTATATGACAATAACAAATATTTCTTGAAAGCAATTATTTATATAGAGCAGTCATGTTAAAGATAAGGGTCATATCAATAAAACCTGTGATTGCAATGTGTCACAGAAAGAAGAATTATGTTTTTTAGAGCATTTAGACTTCACTCTACTCTCGATTCTTTTACAGAAGTTTTAAAATATGCACAGTACATTTATAAGTATTTTCAAGGGCAGTGCATGCCTAGATAAGCGAGATAGATAGACAATAATGCTATCTCTTTGCAACAAGCAGAAATACTCTATTACTATTTTTTTTTTTTTTTGAAAACTATAGAATCTTCCTCGTCTTTGAGTCTAGACTAGAACTTTTCATATTGATATAAAAGGTGTGCTTCAGCGGGATGTAAGTCAGTTGAGTCAAGTAATTGAAGGGATATGGTTAGAGAAAGGATATAAGAAGTAATTTAGAAATTATACGAAGTAGTGACTGTGAAGTCTAGTGATTGTGAAGGTATTGTGCATTTGTTTGTGTCATGTATGTGCGATATTCATAATTGTTGTGTTGAGCTCCATAATTTTTAAGATATTGGCATAATGTCACAAAAACATAAAGTTGATAGTGAGTGTACAATTTTTCAGTCTAAATGGGAAATAGCATATTTTTTCATTGAATGAAAAGGTAAACCACTGTGTTTGATTTGCAATTAAACAGTTGCTGTTTGTAAGGATTTTAACTTAAAGAGACACTATGATGTGAATCATAAATCAAAATTTGATTGTTACACTGAAAAAATAAGAATAGACACATTGTCTTCTTTAAAATCTAAACTTCAAGGTCAACAATCAATGCTTACTAAAGCTAATCCTGAGTGCGAAGATGCCCTGAAATCAAGTTTTATTATTACATTGGAAATCACGAAGAGCTCAAAACCTTTCACTGATGGTGATTTTATTAAAGACTGTATGTTGAAATTTGCCGATGTTACATTTCCATATCAAAAGGCAATAAATCAAAATATTTTGCTGTCATAAATCACTGTTGCTTCAAGAATAAATGATTCATCATAAAACTTGGTTCAAGTGAAAGAGAAAATTAAAGAATTTACAAACTTTTTACTGGCTGTTGATGAGAGCACTGATACTGTTGTTACAGCTAAACTTGCTGTTTTTAGATGAGGTATGAACAGTAACTTTGAAATAACTGAAGAACTATTAATGTGCATTCCGTTGACAGGTACTACAACAGCAAATGATATTTATTCTGCAATTGTGCATTTGATAGCAGAATATCAACTTGACTGGAATATACCTAGCAGCACAACCTGGATGGTACTTCTGCCATGGCTGGCAAACATTTGGGCATTGTAACTAAATTGAAACAGAAAACATCAGGGAATTTTATGGGGTTTCAATGTATAATTCATGAGGAATCATTGGCATCAGAACATTTAAAAGTGGACCATGTCATGCAACCTATAATTAAAATAGTAAATTTTATAAAGAGCAGAGGACTAAATCACTGACAATTAAATAATAACTTCCTTTATTTGTTGGAACTGCCATGGTTTGCGTTCACATCTTGAAGACATCAAGTCTATTATATCAGCTTATAACCCCACATACTTCACTTCAGGAAACTTTCCTGAAGTTTTTCGAATAATATCTCTATGTGTGGGTTCCAATGCTTCAGAAAAGACCATCTTCTTCTTGAGCTTGTCAGATATGTGGCACCTCTGCATTGTTGCATTTTGTACCATGCTCCAAGCCCAATTTTTTCCTAGTTCCATTGTCTTGGGTCACCTACTTTGTTTATAAAGTCTGATAGGCCCTCAATGGAGTTTAGGTGTAACTCTTTAGGATATGGATTACTTAGAGTAGTGAATCTTGTAAGGGCAAGAGCATCACACTCATATAGGATATGATGAGCTGATTCTACCCCTGCGTAGCATTTCCGACAAATTGGTTCTTGTTTAAAAAGCCCCATTGTATGAAGGTGTTTCCTGAAATGATAGTGCCCAGTAATGAAGCCTACAATTGCTTGAGTCTTCAATCTTGGGAGTCTAAGAATTTCAGTTGCAATTTTCTCAGATGAGTTGAAAATCATACTTTTTGCATGTTTCTGTCCAGGAGAATCACGCCAAACTTTGTTCATCACCTGTTTTTCCCATTTTTGAATGGCCTTCCTTGTAGTCTTCATGTTGATCCCAAAAAAAGGTTCTATTCCTATTGGATTGAAAGAGGATCCCTGTTTTGCAAGTTCATCAGCTCTTTCATTCCCTTCTATTCCTATATGCCCTGGCACCCAAATAAGAATAATTTTATTCCCATTTGCCAGTTCCTTAAGGAGATTTTTACATTCCATTACAATTTTTGATTTGACTTGGAATGAGTAAAGAGCCATCAATGCAGCTTGACTGTCGCTGAAAATAGGAATACGCTTACCTTGGTAGCCCTTCTTTAAATTTATCTGCAGACAATTGGTGATAGCAAGAACCTCCTCCTGAAAGACAGTGGCATGTTCCCCAAGCCCTTTATAAAGACTGAATCTTGATGCCATGCCACAGACCCCCAGTCCTGAGAGGTTGCCTTTTTTTGATCCATCAGTAAACCAGATAAGATCATTGCTTTTTATTTCAATTGTGCTGTTTTTCCATTCTTCCCTGGTAGGAAAAACTACCTCAAATGGTCTTTCAAACACGTATGTTCTTTCCATGCTGTCTGAGGGCATTTGGAGAGTTGGGTGGTTGATTTTTTTGGTAATAGTAGTATGACCTCCAGAAGAGGGCTTATCACACCATTGATTTTGCAATTTCATTCTATATGCAGTTATTCTGGCAGTGCTGCATATGAAGATATCTAGTGGAGTCAGGTCCAGAATTGCCTCTAGTGCTCTGGTAGGTGCTGTGGACATTGCACCTGTGATACACAAGCAGGCCATTCTTTGCAGACTTCCTAGCTTGTCCTTCACAGTTTTCTGTTCCACCTTACACTACCATATCACAGATGCATATGTAAAAGTAGGCCTGACAATTGCTGTGTACATCCAAAACATCATTTTTGGCTGTAGACCCCAGTTTTTACCAAGCATGTGTCTGCATGTCATAATGCATTTTTTTGCCTGATTGATTTTGTAGTCAACATGTTTATTCCAGGTGAGTTTTTGGTCTAGAATTAAGCCCAGAAATTTCACCTAAGGAGCAATGTTGATTTCAACCTCAAAAAGTTTTGGGACAAAGAATCCCTCCCTTTTTATTTTTCTTGTGAATGGTATAAGGTTGGTCTTCTGTGGATTTATGTCCAGATTCCTTTCCTTACACCATTTGCCTACATAACTTAGAGCATTTTGCATTAGTTGACAGGTTATGTTAAAGTCTTTACCAAGGATGAGTATGTCAATATCATCAGCATACCCCTGGGTATAGTAACCTATAGAATTAAGATGTTTTAATAGACTATTTACAACCATATTCCACAGTAATGGTGATAATACACCTCCTTGTGGACAGCCTCTGGTTGTCTTCTTTTCAAATGTCTCATTGAAGATTTTCATTTGTATAGTTCTATCCGAAAGCAGGGTCCCCCTCAGGGGGTTTACTTTCTTTAAGTAAACGGGTGTCACAATCCCGAGGTACCCCAGTGATCTGACTTCTCTTCTCCCTTCTGCTTTTCTTTCCTTTTTCTCCCTCATTGTGGTTGCCTCTTACGAGGTTGAGGGCTCTCCTTGAGTAGCTGTCGCCGCTCTGTTGCTATTAGCTGCTCTTGGGGACTAAATCACCCACGTGTTTGCCGTGCATGGAGACCCATGTCCCTGGAAAGGAGGGTCCTGGCAATTGAGGCCCCCAGAGACTAATACATTACTTTGGCCTCTGCTTCAGGTAAACGGGAGGTGTGTTGTGGTCCTCAGCACATCAATCGGCTTTATGGATCAAGCGATCGGTACATCTGCTGGATGACTCGTTAAGGGTGGAGGCCATTACAGGGATGTACTGTGAGCGTATAGGATCTGGCTAGCACTGGTGCAGCTGGTCTGCATCCCCTTGTTGGACTCGGTGGTGGGTGGTGCTGTCAGGTCCCGAAATTTTAAAATAAAATAAATGGGAAAACAAAAATTTTACATTTCTCCCGCGGGAGCAACAATTAGAGACATTGAAAACCAAATTCTTTATAATTATAAAAGAAAGGAGGGAAATTTCATGACAGTTTCCCCTTTCTTAATATCCAAAGGAATATCGGGAATGGTCGGGGAAGTAAAGAATGTTCAGAAAGTGCGCTCGGGTGACTTGCTTGTAGAGGCTGCATCAGTCTCTCAAGCAGCCATTCTGGCAAGCATGAAAAGTTTGGCTAACATCGAAGTGACTGTTTCGCCACATGGTAATCTTAACTTTTCACGTGTTGTCATCTCCGCAAGGGATTTATTATACACGCCGACGGAGGAAATTTTGGAGAATTTACAGGATCAGAAGGTCTGTGGAGTAAGACGCATTACAGTCAGACGGAATGGTAAAGACATCGATACCAAACACCTGATTTTGACTTTTGCGACTCCAGACCTTCCGCAGTATGTTTATTAGCAAAAGCTGCGTACCTGAATTTGCCCCTCAGGCCTTATATCCCGAATCCCTTGCAATGCTTCCAATGTCAGCAATTTGGACACTCGAGAAACGCTTGCCGTAGCAAACTAACTTGCGCTCACTGCGCGGTGGTTGGCCACGATAGTTCAAACTGCAATGCGAAGGAGGTATGTGTCAACTGTCATGGTGACCATCCCTCCTATTCTCGAAGTTGTCCTCAGTATCTGCTGGAAAAAGAGATCACCACTATAAAGATACTACAAAAGTGTTCATATCCTGAGACAAAAAAATTTGTCACTTCCCGCACTCCTCAATCCGGAGTAAGTTATGCCGCTGCTGCCAGAAAAGTCACTAAATCGAGCAGCACTCAAACTGAATCATATTCTATTTCCCCAGTCAAATTACCCCAATCATCTGAGAAGCCAAAATTTTAGAAAACTACGACATTTTCAAGAAAAGCTCCTTTTGGAAAATCAAAAGCGGAGAAAGCTTTGAAATTAAAAATTTCAAAACAACTTAAAAATACATCGATCTCCACCCGTAATGCTTTCTCCTGCTTGGAGACTGACGCGGTGTCCTTATATCCCTCGGACGATGATGTTTTGTTCGAAGAACCTATAGATGACCCGCCTTCCAACTCTGGAAAAGGAGCTTTACAATTTAAAAAAAAACTTCCTTTGTTTCTTGGAACTGCCATGGTTTGCGTTCACATCATGATGACATCAAGTCTCTAATATCAAGATATAATCCCGCATGTTTGGCACTTCAGGAAACATTCCTGAAGTCCAACAACAATATTAATATGCGTGGATTTAATTGCTTTAGAAAAGACTGTGGTGACGATGGTGCAGTGTCTGGTGGTGTTTGTATATTAACATCTAATGACTTCCCCAGCGCTGTCCATCCAATAAATACAACACTACAGGCTATAGCTGTCAGAATTCACACATCGTGTTTGATTACAGTCTGTAGTTTGTATTTGCCACCACATGATGTCATCCGCCAAGAGGAACTCGATGCATTAATAGATCAGCTGCCTACACCATTTTTGTTTGTAGGTGACTTTAACAGACATAATTCTCTGTGGGGAAGTGATAATACTAATTCTCGCGGTCGTCAGATAGAGCAATTTATTTCTGATAATTGCCTCTGTCTGATCAATACCGACGAGATGACATATTTCCACATACCCACAAGAACATTTCATTCTCTCGATCTCGCCATTTGTTGGCTTTCACTTCTGCCGTTGTTGAATTTAACAGTAGAGAATGATCCGCATAATAGCGATCATTTCCCACTCGTCATCTCCCAGACTGGAGGTAGTAGTGTGCAGCAACGCATACCTATTTACGTGTACAGTCAGGCAAATTGGACATTATTTGCACAATTGGCAGTCGTTGATGATAAAATGGTTACGATCGAGGATATTGATAATGCCGTAAATAAGGTCACTGAAACAATTATAGGAGCAGCTGATACTGCAATACTTAAGAGTTCTTCTACACCAAAAAGGCACTGCAAACCGTGGTGTAACAAGGAATGTGAACCAACTTATAAAAAATAGAGGAAGTTATGGGGGTTATTTCGGAGATACCCCACAACGGAGAATCTTATTGCCTTTAAGAGAGCAAAAGCATTAGCTGACAAAGCTCATCGTGGTAGTCAAAAAGAATCCTGGTCTTGCTATGTCTCCTCAATAACATCCTCCACATCTAGTAAGCAGTTATGGAGAAAAGTAAAAGCAGCCAATGGTATCTACACGGAATTTTCAATTCCCGTATTGAAAACCGGAGCTGCTATATTCTCTTCTCCTATTGACATTGCTAACGTTTTTGGTGAAACATTTGCTAGTGTCTCAAGCTCCGACAATTATAGTCCTTTGTTTTTAAGGACTAAGAGTCAAGCTGGGCAAATGCCAATTCGTATCAACCATAGACAAGCTTTGCCTTACAACTGTGAATTTCGGATGTTGGAATTGAAGCGAGCATTACAGCAGGCCAATAATACCAGCCTAGGACCTGATGGAATCAGTTATCAAATGCTTCGACATTTAAGTCCAGACTCCCTGTTGAACTTATTGTATCTGTTCAATAGGATCTGGACTGAAAATGAATTCCCATCAATTTGGAATGAAGCAACGGTAATTCCGGTCCTTAAGCCTGGTAAGGATTCTTCAGAACCATCAAACTATCGACCGATAGCTCTGACGAGTTGTCTTTGCAAGACTCTCGAACATATGGTCAACGCCCGTCTCGTGCATGTCATAGAAGAAAATAAATGTATACATGTCAATCAGAGTGGATTCCGTAAAGGAAGATACACTCTTGATAACATTACATATTTAGAAACCCAAATGCGCAACGCTTTTGTGCGGAGAAACCATCTGGTTTCCATCTTCTTTGACATCGAGAAGGCATATGACCGTACGTGGCGATATGGAATTCTCCGTACATTATATAATTTTGGCTTTCGGGGTAATCTTCCGATATTCCTTCAAAATTTTTTATGCTCCCGTGTTTTTGAAGTACATGTTGGATCCTCTACATCCGATACTTTTATTCAAGCCAAGGGTGTTCTTCAAGGCTCTATTTTAAGTGTTACTCTTTTTAATTTATACATAAGTAGCATTCTTCATCACTTTTCATCTTCAGTTTATGGCACGATATATGTTGACGACCTGCAAATATCTTGCCAAGGTTCGAACATGCGTTTAATTGAGAGACAGTTACAAACATCTGTAAATAAAATAGCTGCATGGTGTGCACAGAATGGCTTTACATTATCTCCTAGCAAGAGCTGTTGTGTCCATTTTTGCAAGAAGACTAGCCTACACAACGATCCTGTTATATATCTAAACAACACTCCAATACCTGTTGTCAACGAGATTAAATTTCTAGGTGTAATATTTGACTGAAAGTTGACCTTTCTTCCGCATGTTTTACATTTGCGGAAGAAGTGTGAGTGATTGCTTAATATCCTCAAGGTGCGCTTTCAATTACATCTTGGGGTGCTGATCGCTTGTCACTCCTTCGAGTCTATCAAGCACTCATTTTATCTCGTATTGATTACGGATGTGTTGTATATGGATCTGCTAGGGCTTCTGTTTTACGCAGACTGGACACTGTACATCACTCTGCTTTGAGAATATATTTAGGCGCATTCCGCACATCACCCGTCCAGAGTCTTTACGCGATTTGTCAACAATTGCCTTTAGACTTGAGACAAATGCAGTTGTCTCTCAATTATTACGCTAAGGTTATGTCTGATAGACATCATCCTTTACGATCCTTGGCCATTTCTCCTGCTTTGGAGAGACTACATGATGCTCGATCTTACAACATCTAACCTTTTCTCACTCGAAGTAAAGCTCATCTCTTTTTGACAGACCTATATGATGTCCGTTTCATTAAAACGGACTTACATTTACATCCACCCTGGTGTGATCAACAGGTACATATTATGAATCCATTTGCTCAATTTAGAAAGTCGGACACAACTTCAATAGTTTTTCAACAGCTTTATCTAGCCCATCGCTGTCAGTATTGTTCATACACGCCTGTATTCACGGATGGATCTAAAACTGCAGGACATGTTGGCTGTGCCATATTTTATGCTAATACCAGTTATGGTTACAGCCTCCATATGTCCTGCTCCATCTTTACAGCTGAAGCTATGGCAATTCATCGAGCCCTTCAGCTTGTGAATACAGAAAAACTTTATAAAGTCTGTGTATATACTGACAGTTTGAGTGTTCTAGAAACCTTGAGAAACTCCAATAATTGTCATCCAGTTGTGTTTAAGATTTTCGGAGCATTGGATTCCCTTGCTGGCAAGGGTTATGACATCATTTTCTGTTGGATCTCAGGTCATGTAAGTCTAGAGGGAAATGAAAAGGCAGATGCAGCCGCTAAAGCTGCATTGTCTATACTTCATTCAAATGTCCCTCTTTTTGACGCGAGAAGGGTTGTTAAAAGATTTGTTAATTCTCTCTGGCAGGAGTCATGGAGTATGCAGGTCTCCAACAAATTACGTGCCATTTTTCCATACATCATCCAATTATCAGTTTTACCGATACGAAGAGCGGATGTTCGATTAACTCGCCTTCGTATCGGACACACACGTTTCACACACAGACATTTGTTTTTAAGTGAATTGAATCCATGGTGTGAAACGTGTGATGAACCATATACTGTTTCTCATATTTTAAATCCATGTGCTAATTTTAACCTTTACTGTTTTAAATATTTTCAAACTGACATTTTAACCATGTATGATTTAGTTGAGGAGTCCCCCCACCAAAAACTTTTTCCTTCTTAAGGAAAATTGGTTTCCTTAATTTTATTTAAAGTTTATGAATTTTATTTCACTTTCACTTAATTACACATTTTTAGATTTTAAAATAAATAGATACATTAATTTTTGTGTTTTAACTTTTTAATATTGAGTTTGGGTTTTGTCTTAACTTTATAAATTTTCTTTAAATCTTAATTTTTGGCACAGCTTTTCCTTTTTGGACCTTGCGCCACAAAACCCAACCAAACAAACTGAAAGCAGGGTCCTAGTCCATGAGCAAATTGCATGTTCAATCTCTGTATCCCTTAAGGCATTAAGGATGGATAGATGAGAGGTGTTATCAAATGCACCTTGGATATCTAGGAAAGTGGCTAACGCAATTTCCTTTCTCTCCAGGGTGTCCTCAATCTTAGATACAAGCTTGTGAAACGCTTTTTCTGTAGATTTTCCAGGTTGGTAGGCAAACTGTAGATTATGCAAGGGACTATTACTACCCAGGTAATCTCTGATGTGCCTATCAATGATTTTCTCCATAATTTTGAGAAAGAATGAAGATAAGCTTATTGGCCTAAAAGACTTAGCCTGGTCATAGTTTTTTCCAGGTTTAGGAATGAAAACAATCCTAGTCTTTTGCCATAGCTTTGGAATACATCCCAGTGCTAAGCTAGCTCTGTATATTCTAGTTAGCACAAGGATAATAAGATCCCCTGCCTTCTGGATCATTACAGGCATGATTCTGTCAGGTCCAAGACTCTTGAGAGGTTTGAAGGTGGAAATAGCCCACCTCACTTTATCATGATTGATAATGCTCTTAGCATAGGTCCATTGATTTCTTTGAATTCTTTTTACAGAACCAATGAAATGCTGCCCTTCGTTGCTATCAATATCAATGGCTCCAGGAAAGTGAGTTTTGGCCATAAATTCCATTACTTCTTTTCCGGTACAAGCAAATTTGCCATCCTCATCCTTTAGGTTCATCCCTTCTAAGGATTCTTTGGAGTCTAGCTCCTTCAGAAATTGAATTCACCTCTTCACAGAACTTTCTCCAGGATTCTTGTTTGCTTTTCCTAACATTTTTGTTATAGTTAGTGAGTGCTCCCTTGTAGTTGTCCCATTCACCATGTTACTTTGCTTTGTTAAAAAGTTTTCTAACGTTTGCCCTTTCAGTTTCCAAAGAGTTATTCCACCAAGGACACTGTGGCTTTGCTCTTTTGGTACGCATTGGGCAATTTTTATTGTATTAGCCTAGAATTTCACTCTGCAGAGTTTCTGCTGTGACTTCTAGATCATAATTGTCTCTAATATAATTTCCCGCCAGTTCAGTTAGCCCCATGATATCCTTTTGGAAATTCTACCAATTGGTCCACATGGGGTCCCTGAAGCGGCGGTCAATATTTATACTGGAGTTTATTTCAAAATGGATGTTTTGATGGTCTCCCATCAACTTTCCATTTCGGGATATTTTTACTAATAGCTGGTGTTGCTAAAGTAATGTCGATTACTTCAGATCGATTAGAAGTTATAAAAGTCGGATCGTTGCCTTTGTTTAAAATATCCAAACCATAGTTAAGAATAAATTCCAAAAGACACTCACCTCTTTTGTTCGTGTCTGTGCTGCCCCAGACGATATGATGAGAGTTGCAGTCTAGCCCAAGGACTGCCTGCAATTTGTGTTCTGCACAAAACTGCAAGAATTTGTGCAGTGTTGGATCAGGTGGAGCCTTCTCTTCATAGGGTAAGTAGACAGAGCCAAAAACAATTTCTTTATCTTTTGCCTCTATGTTGAGTCTGACTTTCACTGCTGTTAGGTCCCTATGAATATACTCGGTTAGAGGTAAAACCTTAATATCTTTATCTATAAGGATGCAGGCTCTAGCTTCACTGTTAAGATCATAAATGAGCTTACCTTTTGTTCCTTTAAGGCCACTGACTCTTCCCCTGACAAGCCAGGGTTCTTGAATCAGGGCCAGGTGAAAATCCTCACAAAGAAAATTCTTAGTGAGGTTTGTGGTGCCACTTCTACTGTGGTGGATGTTGGCTTGAAGAACCTTCACCCCCATCAGTTTTTGAAGGTTTGTCAAAGACTTTGGCTTGAACTTGGTGAAGTCCAATATAAAATTTATATCCCTTTCTCCCAAGTGTAGCTGCATCCATTTCAGGCACGCTAAGGACGATGGTCTGTCCTGATGGTTCATTCTTCTGATGGAGTATATTCCAGTCGGTATAGGTAAGCCCACCATTTTGTGCCTCGATTTTCCTCAAGAGCTCTTTGGGCTCCAGTTTGCTGCAGACTTTTAGCAGTTAAGCAATAATTTTAGTGGTGATAAGTTTCCTTGCCTCACCCACCAAAAGAGTTTGTTCCTGCCAGGGGTTTATTTCATTGACAGTCTGTTCCAGCCACTTAGAGCTCTCCAGATCTGAACATTTGATAATAAGTGCCCCATTATCTAATCTGCAAGAAAGAAAAGTGGGGGCAAAGCCGTTATCATTTCTTGTAATTTTGTTGGTTATCAACAACTCCAGGTCTGAAGCCTGTTCATCTGATAACCGCTTTGAAGGATGTCCCTCAAGAATCACCGCCATCAAAGTCTCCTTATAGGTAGTACCTTCAGGTCCTTTTTTGGCAGTCTTAGGGGCAGTGTCTTGTACCATCCTTGGACATGATCTTTTCTTGCCTTGTTGTTTTTGCTTGGGTTTTTCTACCCAAGTTCTGTCAGCGATTTTTTTCTCTTTAATGATTTTCTTTCTTTGTGCTCCAGAAAATCTCTTTTTGAGTTTAATTCCCTCTATGGAGGCAGTCATGCTACTAATGGCTTCCTGCCCCTCTTGGGATGTTGATGGTGTAGAGGTCATTTCTACCTCTTTTGAAGAAGGGTCCATTTCTTCCCCCTCAATTGGTTTTCCCTTAGTATCCATTTCTTCAACAGAATGGCCTACTTCGGGTTTTTTACCTGCAGAAGGAGTAATATGAGTTAAGTTTTTGTCTTCATCAGCCATAAATTAACTCAAAAGAAAAGCTCAGGAACAGAAAAGGTCCACCCAGTATTGCCTGAGATGCTGGGTAAGGCAAAATACTCTAGAGGTTCGCCAGTCGCACTAAAGGCTCCGTTAAGACACTATAACCGCAGTGCCATTCATCCAAGGCACGGATCCCATAACACCTGGTTTACTGGAGTTGGTTCGCGACCTCCTATCCGTTATTCAGAGGTTATCCTCTCATCGCTACAGGATGTTCGGCTATCCACCACCTGCTGACGCGCCTGGTAGCCACTCAAGCCGCAGGCAGAAAAGACCATAGTGACGATGGTGCAGTATCTGGAGGTGTTTGTATATTAATATCTAATGACTTCCATAGCTCTGTCCATGCAATCAATACTTCTCTACAGGCTGTGGCTATAAGAATACATACAATATGCCTAATTACAGTCTGTAGTTTGTATTTACCGCCATGTGATGTTATCCAACAAGAAAAACTCCATGGTTTAGTTGATCAGCTGCCAACTCCATTTTTAATATTCAGTGACTTTAATGGCCATAAAACTTTGTCCCCACAAGTGATAACACAAATTTTCGCGATCGTCAGATAGAGCAGTTTATTTCTAATAACAGCCTCTGTCTGATGAATACCAATGAGAAAACATACTTCCACATACCCAAAAGAACACTTCATTCTCTTGATCTGGCCATTTATTCTCCCTCACTTCTGCCATCGTTAAATTTAACTGTAGGGAATGATCTGTATAACAGCGATCATTTCCCGCTCCTCATCTCACAGACAGTAGTAGTAGAGGTAGTAGTGTGAAACAATGCCTACCTACTTATATATATATAGTCGGACAGATTAGACACTATTTACACAATTGACAGTTATTGATTATACAATGGTCATGATCCATAAAATTAATGAGGATGTTCAAAAAATTAAAACAAAAATGTACAGTCTTGCAGATTGGATGTTACTTATACAATTGGCAGTTGTTGATGATAAAATGGTTACGATCGAGGATGTTAATAATGCCATACATTAAGCCATTGAAACAATTATAAGTGCAGCTGATGCTGCAATAACTAAAAGTTCTTCTACTCCAAAAAGGTGTGCAAACCATAGTGAAACAATAAATGCCAACAAACATATAAAAAATGAAGGAAGTTATATGGGTTATTCTGGAAATACCTTACAATGGAGAATCTTATTGCATTTAAGAGAGCAAAGGCATTAGCTCAAAGAGCTTGTCGTCAAAGTCAGAAGGAATCCTGGTCTCGCTATGTTACTTTAATAACATCTTCCTCATCCAGTGAGCAGTTATAGAGAAAAGTGAAAGCACCCAATAGTATTTATAGAGAATTTGCAATTCCTATCTTAAAAACCAGAGCTGCTATATACTCTTCTCCTATGGACATTGCTAATGTCTTTGGTGAAACATTCGATAGCGTTTCAAGCTCCAACTCTTATAGTCCTTCGTTTTTAAGGAAAAAGAGTTGACTGAGTGAACATCAATCTGTTGCAATCATAGACAAGCTTTTCCTTACAACTGTGAGTATCGGATGTTGGAATTGAAGTGAGCGTTGCAGCAGGCTTACAATACAAGAATCAGCTACAAATTTATTCTGTCAGGACCTGACAGAATCAGCTACCAAATGCTTCGACATTTAAGTTCAAATTCCCTTTTGAACTTAATGCATTTGTTCAATAGGATCTGGTCTGAAAATAAACTTCCATCATTTTGGAACAAAGCAATAGTGATTCTGGTTCTCAAACCTGTTAAGGATCCTTTGAATCCTTCACATTATCAACCAATAGCTTTGATGAGTTGCCTCTGTAAGAGTCTCGAACATATGGTCAACACCGTCTTGTGTATGTCTTAGAAGAAAATAAATATGTTCATATCAATCAGAGTAGCTTCCGTAAAAGAAAATCCATGCTTGATAATATTACAAATCTGTAACACATTTGTGCGGAGGAATCACCTGGTTTCCACCTTTTTCAACATCAAGAAGGCATACGACCATACATGGCGATATGGTATTCTTTATATATTATATGGTTTTGTCTTTTGGGGATCTTCCTTTATTCCTACAAAATTTTTTAGGCTCCTGTGATTTTAAAATACGTATTGGTCACCTTTTGTCCAATACTTTTATCCAAGCTGAGGGTGTATCAAAAGGCTCCAATTTAAGTGTAACAATTTTTAATTTATATATCAGTAGCATGCTACATCTCCTATCATCTTTAGCTCATGGCACAATGTGTGTATATGACCTGCAAATATCTTGCTAAGGTTCAAACATGCGTTTAATTGAGAAACAATTACAAATATCTGTAAATAAATTAGCTGCATGGTGTGCAGAGAATGGTTTTAGTTTATCTCCCAGCAAGAGCTGCTGTGTCCATTTTTGCAAGAAGAAAAGCATTCACAACGATCATGTTATCCAGCTGATTAACACTTCAATACCTGTTTGCAAACCTGAATATAATGAGATTAAATTTCTTGATGTCATATTTGACCAAAAGTTAACTTTTCTTCTGCATGTTTTGCATTTGCGGAAGAAGTGTGAGCGATTGCTTAATATCCTCAAGGTATTATCAAATACATATTGGGGTGCTTATCGCTTGTCACTGCTTTGTGTCTATCAATCAATCATTTTATCTCATATTGACTACAGATGTGTTGTGTATGGATCTGCTTGGTCTTCTCTCTTGTGCAGACTGGACATTGTTCATTACTTTGCTTTGAGAATATATTCAAGCACATCTCCCATCCAGAGTCTTTATGCCATTTGTAAACAACTGCCTTTAGATCTGAGATGAATGCAGTTGTCTCTCAATTACAATTCTAAGTTTATGTCTGATAGACATCATCCTTTACGATCCTTGCCTTTTACTCCTGCATTGAAGAGATTATATGATGTTCACTCCTATAGCATCCAACCTTTTCTCACTCGTAATAAATTCCAATTTTTTTTGACAGACCTATATAATGTCCGTTTTATTAAAACGGACTTACATCCACGTTCACCCTGATATGATCCACAGGTAACTATTATTAATTCATTTGCTCAATTTAGAAAATCGGACACAACTTCAACCGTTTTTCAACAGCTTTATCTGTGTAATCGCTGTCACTATTCATCAGACAGCCTGTATTCACAGATGGATCTAAAACTGCAGGACATGTTGGCTGTAGCATATTTTATACATACTAATACCAGCAATGGTTACAGCTTCCATACGTCTTGCTTCATCCTTACTGTTGAAGCTACGGCCATTCATCAAGCTCTTTAGCTAGTTAATACAGAATATTTATCATAAAACATGCCTGTATACTGACAGTTTGAGTGTATTAAAAGCGTTGAAAAATTCCAATAATTGACATCCTGTTGTGCCCAAGATTTTCGGAGCATTAGATTCTCTTGCTGGCAAGGGCTATGAAATCATTTTCTGTTAGATCCCAGGTCACGAGGTCTAGAGGGAAATGAAAAGGCAGATGCAACTGCTAAAGCTGCATCATCTGTACTCCATTCACCTATCCCTCTTTTTGACGTAAGAAGGGTTGTAAAAATATTTACAAATTCTCTGTGGCAGAAGTTAGAGTATGCAGGTCCCTAACACCTGGAATTAAAAAAGCATGCAACACGCATTCTGTGCATGTTTGGTAACACTTATTTATGTGAGTAGACGTTTTCCATCATGAAAATTGAAAAGAACAAATATTACACACGACTTACGAATTGATAACTCCAATCAATTCTTTAAAACACTACAACGAATATTATACCTGACATCAGTGAGCTTGTCAAAATCAAGGAAAGTTGGGTATCTGGGTCCTTGAGCTCAAAATAATTACCCTCTTTTATAACTTTGATAGGATTTTTAACAACCGTAGTAGATTATATACTATATAATTAAATAAATAAAATGTTATTATAATTCAGCACATTTTTTTTATTTGAATCTGGCCCGCTATACATTTTAAATTGAATATATGGCCCTCTGCAAAATTGAGTGTGACACCTTTGTTATAGAGTATATAAAAGACTATAGAGTGTAAAGTTTAGTTATTTATTCAAAAATATTTTTGTTTAGGAAATAACTATAAAGAATTTAAGAATCTGATTAAAAATATTTAAATTTAAAAAT
This sequence comes from Latrodectus geometricus, assembly GCA_026290005.1. Classification (NCBI taxonomy): domain Eukaryota; kingdom Metazoa; phylum Arthropoda; class Arachnida; order Araneae; family Theridiidae; genus Latrodectus; species Latrodectus geometricus. The sequence goes on along the minus strand of JAPDSC010122036.1, from coordinate 81,431 downwards.
AAATTTGTACAACAATGAATTAGATTGTAACATACTCTTAGTGATTTTTATGGTTTGCTTTAAATAAGAATGTTTTTTTTTTAGGACAAGCTTTATTAATCAAATTAGGAACCTTAGTTTTAATATACTTTTGCCAATAGGAGAGGTTTTTTTTTTTTATGCTGAAAACAAAAAAATGGCAATTCTGGAAAAGAACAAATTATTGTATATTGTTTCAACAGCTCTTGGATTTCCAAAGCTCTTTTTTTTTTTTTTTGTAGGGAGTTATTTATATGTTAGAAAATATGATAATCCAAAGGTGAGAGGACAGGTGTATATGAGGGTAACTAGTAGCTGAACCCTTGCAACTTTTGATGATTGATCATGGAAATATGCAATCAAGTGTTGTCATGGAATAAAACTGGACATTTCCTATTGACCAATGATGACTGCTTACGTGCAAGTTTCTGATGTGTTTTGTCAATGTCATGACAATATTTCGTCACTATAATGGTTCCACCTGGTTTTAGAAATCTGTGGTAGATAAAACTGGCTGATGACCAACTGAAAAATATTGCATAGGTTTGTCAGCCACTATGATGAATGTTGGCAATTGTTGTACAGGATGTGTTTTTCATGACAATTTGTTTGAAAATTTCTTTTCATGCTAAGAAATGCAGCAAATGTTTGAAAGCATTTATTTTTTTATTCATTCAATTCACGAAAAACGCCTTAATCTATTTTTTAATTTTTCCAATCATTTTTAGGTGGCAGGAAATAGTTGTAGAAGTTACACATGTTTCTTCTTCATAGTCTTTAACAGTATTGCTGGGATATGTTTTCAATTTTCGCTTGTAAGATTTTATTGTCCACAACTTTCTCCAGTCTGTCCCATTCTTTTTTTGTGAGACTTTTGTCACCAGATTCAAACTTTTCATACCAATTTTAAATGGTATTGTTAATTTACTAAGCTGTCTCTAAATGCTGAATTGATGTTTTGGGCAGCTATTGTAGCATTATTATCTTTTTTCCCTCTCATAGAAAATAACACTAAAAGTAACAGTTCAATAAATGCATAATCCTGTATCAAGTATATTCTTTCTAAGATCCCATGTTATAAATTTATGGTTAATAAAATGTTTTTACTTCTATATGGTGTTTACACAAGATTTTATTTGATGTTTACTGTTCTTAATAATATATATTGTCATCTTTTATTATATTGAATAGTATAGTAGTAAATTTTTTAAATTATTTTTTGCTTTCAGTATTTTAAATTATTTTAGTGTTCTTGTTTATGTTTGTTTCCACATTTTGTATTTGTAAATAAAAATTATTTATATTTTTATAGATTATATGTTACATTAAGAAATATATAAAAAATAGTACTTGACTATTTGAACTTATTTTAAATTCATTGATATTAATATTGCTACTCAGTAAAATATTTTAAAGAAAACTGAACATGCTATAGTATTTTTGGTATAGTGTAGTTAGTAGTATTTTTATAATCTAGTTAATTCAAAATTAACTCTATTTAAAAGATTTTAATATTTGCTTTTATTAAATAAACATTTATATCTTTAACAAGTACAGCTAATTCTGGCCTCCTGTATATATTTAAATATGCTTTCTATTTATGAGAAGTTTTTCTGAAAGGGAATAATATGCAATGGACATTAAAATGCTTTACAATAGTCATTAGTTTTTAAGTTGTCTTCTTTAAGGTGTCAAAATATCAGTTGCATAAAATTTAGAAGTCAATTTCAAATCCAGGAAAATATTGTTTTAAATTAAAAATTTTGAAGAAATCAGCAAATTTATTAATTTTTTCATGTTCCTAGATTTTGATTTAGTATAACTACTGATGCTAAGCTGTTCTATTATATAGATTTACCAAATATTAATCTTAAATATCTGCTAAATGTATAAATAGTCAAATAAGCATATGTTATGCTTGCATGATTATTGGATTTAATAAAAATGTATCCATTACTTTCCTCTGAATAGGTTATAACTAAATATTTAATTTTAAAAACTTTTAGCAATATCCTTTCTTTTTACTAAACTTCACTTTTACAAATATCTTTGTTATAATTTGTTTTAAAAATATAAATAAATTATTAGGTAATCTAATATAACTCATTATGGGGTATTATATTAGGCTATATATTAAGTAAAAAATAAACTTATACTTCAGCTGTGATATAAGATCAATAAAAATGTTTTTAATTAGACTTTAATATGACTGTAGATTAAATATTTATTAATTAAACTTCGTATTATATGTTTATTTTTAGGTTCCTAAAATAAAACCTGTTGTATTGTGTATTCTTAAAAATATGGATAGAGTGGAAGAGAGATACTTGAAGCATCTTGTTAGCAATAAAGCATTGTATGATGAATGTGATGTTCAAGTATGTTATTTTATATAATAAATAAAATTACCATTTTTTTTAACTCAATATGATTTTTAATAAACTAATTCATAACATTATTTAAAAAATACCCTTAATTATTTATTATGTTTGTTTCTAAAAAGTTACTCACCATATTGCTTTTCAATATTTGGTTTTAAATTAAATTTTATTGGTTGATCAACTTGTAATTTTTAATGCTTAAAATGTCAAAACGTTTGACAAAAGTGTGTTAAAGTTTATATACTTTTGCAAGACATTTTCAGTTTTAAAAATTACAAGTGGATTTAACCTGTAAAATTTAGTTTTTTTTTAGTAACATGTAAATTTAGACTAAATTTACATGCTTGAATCCATCATTTGATTTAACATAATTCTCTGTTATTAAATAATTTTTTCACCAGTCTTGACATTTTTTTGTTCAAATGCATATTTAATGTCAGTTTTAAAATTAAAAAAAATATTCTTAATGTTATAATTCTAGGTTAAACGACAAATATGGCAAGATAACCAATCTCTCTTTGGAGATGAAGTCCTGCCTTTGCTTAGCCAATACATTAAAGAAAAAGAAGATTTACTCTTTAAACATTCAGAACCAATTTCCCAGTTCTTTGCTCCTTCTCCCAAACAACGAAGACAAGGTGATGTCATCCAAAAATTATTGACTATGATTGGGCATAATGTAAAACTATATGATATGGTACTGCAGTTTTTAAGGACATTGTTTTTGAGAACAAAAAATGTCCATTATTGCACTCTAAGATCAGAGTTGTTAATGGCCTTACATGATCTAGAAGTAAATTAAACTTAATGAGCTCTTTTCAAATTTACTTTACAGCTTATATGTATTTTTGTTAAATTTGTATTATATATTTTTAGATACAAGATATAACAAGTGTAGATCCTTGTCATAAATTTACCTGGTGTCTAGATGCATGTATCCGTGAAAAAAATGTGGATGTTAAACGTTCTAAAGAGCTTCAAGGATTTTTGGATAGCATCAAGAGGGGAAATGAGCAAGTGCTTGGGTAAAAAATTATTTTTGATTTTATTTATATGATTTTATAATTTTATATTCATTATTAATACTTGCCATTTTTTATATCTTTTTAGGGATTTATCGATGACACTTTGCGATCCTTATGCAGTAAATTTTCTTGCAACATCAGCCTTAAAAATTGTATCTTATCTCATCAGTGTAGAAGCCTATGCAAGAGTAAATTATTTGCTTCCTACTATGTTGTGTTTAAAAATGTAAATTGTTGTCTAATTTTGAAAAAATGAAATATTTTCCAAAATCAAACATTTTCTGATAAAATATTGATGATTATTTTATATTAAACTTGTTTTTTATTACTTATAATTAATAATTTATGTGATAAAAATAGGTACTTGGAAAATATATTTTATTAAGTGTATACTATTCTAATATGTATGATTAACAACTAATTTGTTAATCATATTTAAGTAAATATTCTTAATTTTTTATTAAAATTTTAAAATAAATACTGCTGTAATTAGCTTTGCTAAATTTAGTTTAATGCATAAGTAATATTCAAATTTATTTGGTGACAGATTGTTATTTTATTCATAAAAAATAGTTTAGGAATCAGTCAATTGTTAATATGGTTAAATTAAGCCTTTTGTGTGCAAAAGTGAGTGTAAATCAAAAAATCAAATGAAAACTTGTCATAAATAGGTTTTTGTATTTAAAAAAATATAGGAATTTTTTTTTTAAATTTAAAATTAAAAAATGATAAGCAATCTTAACATTACTGGATTAAATGAATTGACTGCAATGCTTTTACATGATGACTTGTGATTGTGAATTGTTAAAATAAAATTTATTTTATACATATTTACTTTTAGGAAAATGCTGTGTTAGTTTTACTTCTAAGAATGTTGTCTTTAGGTCTTCAAGCATGGGAAATGATCAGTACACAAGTTTTTAAAGAACCTAAGCTGGTATTTTCATGTATTTTTAATTAATCATCTTTCTAAAAGTTTAGTAGAATAAAGTGATGAAGGAATATGAAAAGATTTGAAATTTTCTCATATCATGTTTATATTCAATAGCTCTTTTTTTTTTTAAAAAAAAAAAAAAAAAAAAAACATTTTAAGTTTAAATTTTTATTTAAATAAAATGTGTATTATAAATCATTGAAGGATGAACATTTTTTCTTTTAATTTTCTTATAGAATGAATTTTTTTATCTTATTATAATATCATTATTATGCATGCATTTTTTTAACCTATATCCTTACACTTCCCTATGATTCTCAATGAACTGAGAGCTGAGTGGTTAATATTCTAGCTTTTAATTCAATGAATTGTGCATTTAGAAATTTTTTGGCTTTTTCTTTTGAAACTTATAAATATATAATTCTGTTTATAAGCTTTTCCATTATGTACAATGGTTTTCTGTTTCATATAGTCATCTGCCTTAATTTTGCGTTATTCATAATCTTTGATATTCAAATCTGGGTTGTCATAAATTAGATTAGAAATTCTCTATTAAAAATAAATATTTTACGAATTGGAAGATCCTAAAAAGGCATTTTAGTTATGTGAAAATTCTACCTGTGCATGTAAAACTTATTACTATTGAATTAATGTTGTTTGTGTTAAAACAATAATGGGAAATTCTTAAATCTTCAAAATTATATTCCCAAAGAAAATTTTGCTAATCTTCAGGTAGTGTAATTAATTATGATTTAAAAATTGATTTTATGTATTATCTTGGTATCAATATTTGACTTATGCTGAATGAGAATTCATCCTTAACAAACAGTTGAAGTGATCTACCATGATTAAATTGGCAGGGAATTCTTCCTTTGAAGTTTGCAAGTCTACTAATATTTTTCAATTAACAACTTTCCAAATAGTTTATTAAAAAAAAATTAAAATATTCTTTTCTTATTTCATTGCTGTGTAGATTTTTACTTGACATTAAATCAAGTTTGCAATGTCAGTTTTAAGAATTGAATGAATACACTGCTCTTTTTATGTATTGCTATGAGTAATGAATAGTATTAGGGAATAATTAAAGGAATGTGTGGAATGATTGTTTATTTAGTAAATACCATCAAAAATTCAGTCTTGAATTTTTGCATCTATATTTCTTAATGTTCAAGAAAATCAAGCATGGTAGCAACAAATTTTTTTCTTTGAATTTATATGTAACTTTTTCTTTAAAATAAATTAAATTTTTAATTGTTGTTAAAAGAGAATTTTTGTGAATTAAAATTTTTTCTTAAATATATTAAGAACACAAAATTTTAATAAATTGTTTATTAAAATTTATAATTTATTTATTATAGGATGCTCAGCTTGTGACAAAATTTTTACCAGCTTTAATGTCTTTGATTGTAGATGACCAGGTAAGATGTTTTTGAATAATTTCAATTTTGCAATAATTACACTTTTTTATATGAATTCTTTATTAACAATCTTAATTTTTGAATTCCCATAGATCCGAGCTATCAATGCTAAACTTCCTCAAGATGACAGAGAATCAGCCATTACAACTATAGAGCATTTTGGACCACCTCCAGATGCATATCAAGCTTATATTCAAGAAAATGGGGTTGCTTCTGTACTTGCTATGTATTATACATTACAAAATGGTAGATATAATTTTTCTAATAGATACTATATGCTTTAAAATATAAACACATTTGTATAATAAAAAGCGCGGAGTTCCTAAATGTTATTTTTTTAGGCATTGAAATTATCAGATATCTACATAAATAAAACTGAAGTGCATGGAACTGTAAAATATTAATCAAGATGTCTGCCTCTTGCTAACTTAAAATATAAATTAGGCTTTTCATTATAAAAATAAAATCATGCAATTCATGAACTATTTTTAAATTAATATAATTCATTTAAAATTTTGATTACAGTGTTTGTAATTTATTTGAAATATAATTAATATTGATTTGCTGAACTCTGTATATTTGTATATGCTGTGATTTAATTAATTTAAGCAGTGGGGCCTTCTACTCAAACTGTTCTCACTCTAAAAAAAGTTTGGTTCATTCTCTCTTTTTAAAATAGTCTCTTATGTATAACCTCTATGAATAAAAGAAAAATTATTAGACATTGAATCCTCTTTTTTGTGACATTCCCATATAATGAAAAATTCATTTACTATTTTTTTTATTGAGTTCTCATTTCACATTTACGCCTTTTTCATTCATTCATGTTTACGCTTTTCCCAATATCAAAACAAGAAATGCATTAAAATGTATAGTCTTAACTTAGGTATTTAATAACTTTGAAACTAAAGGAAATTTTCAAGCATTTAACTTCATTTGTTTTAGCTGAGCTATACTTGATATTTCATTTCATGTGTTGATCATTTAAATATAATTTCAAAAACATATATTAGCAAAACAAAATTTCAAACAAGTTAAGTAAGTTGTATACAATGTTATGTTTCCAATCACAATTTTTCTTTGAACATATGTACATGCTTTTCACCAGAAGCTATGGCCTATGAAAGCTGGTGGAATTATTCCTCTCATTTTATCATATTTCTGTCAAATTTGATAAACATCAAATACTTACAAATGACTTTATAAAATTCTTCCTAGCTTAATGTAAACTACAAAATTGATTTGTGCTTAGTGAGAAAACATGAAATTATATATCTGTACATATATACACATTAAATATAAAGTTTTTTCATTTCATTTTATAGTTCAGTTGAATGAGTAGTGCTGCGATCTTTAGTTAAACAGTATAGGTTTTTGAATTCCAACTTGTGCTTAGATGTTTGTTGTTCTTTTCTATCCATTTTAAATTATAGGTCACAGTCTAATTAGCCCTTGTGTGCAAAAAATGATTGTATAGAACAAATCAGACCTCCATTTCATAATTTTAGTAAATTTTTAAAAAATTATCTTAACCATTTTTTTTAATATTTTAAAATTTTTTGGTCCAAAAGTCCTGCCATTGCCTTTAAAGTTTTCTTTATTTTCTGAGATGTATTATTTTTTACCAAGTCATGTGTTAGAAAATATTCTGATTAATTCTCTTAAAATGTGTGGTTATTTGGATGATTGAAATGCAAATGAGGTATTTTTTATAAACATTGCTGTGTCTGTTTAAATCCGTAGTTGCATTTTCTTTAAAAATGATTTTTTGAACTTTATTTTTTGCGTGTATAAAGTTTATTTTTGTAAATTTCTATTATTACTTTTTTACATTACTTGAAATACATAAATCTGCAAAAATTGAGTCTGCTTTTCTGTCATGGAAACAGATTTGTTTTTTGAAAATTTTAGAAAAATTAGAATTAATTCAAAAAATTTTGTTTTAAAGTAATAAGATAGAACTTTTCTCAATTTTGCACATTTATTTTCCTAACAAAATTCTGTAAATCTGCAATTTCATTATCTGCATTAATTTTAAAAAATAAGGGTATTTACTTTTCTGCTTAAGACCAATGTTTGATCAACTAGACATGTTTGTAAAAAAAAACAAGATTAGTCCATTTCCACTGAATGAAATTAATGATCTGATCTTTCTAGCAGTTTGTGGATTGCATGTTTTCAGTGGTTTGAAATCTGCAATATTGTAGGTTTAGTTGACTGAGTCTCTGAGCAAAGTTTCCATAATTATTCTAACTTATCAACCAGTATGATATTCATTTGTCATCCTCAATGCACAACTATGCTTAGCTAATTTAAATTAATAGTGTGGTTTTTTTTTTTTGGAACTTATAGTTTGTAACCACTTTTTAATTGATAATTTTTCAAAACATTAGTTGAATTTGAAGTTAAAAGATCTGTGCATTATTTATTTTTCCTGCATTGTTGAATTTTTATTTAATAATGGATTTATATAAGATTTTGGTTTTAAAAATAGTTATAAGTATTAATTAAGTATTTTAAAAAATAATTATAAGTATAATAACTTTATTAAGATTGCTTTGAAAAATAAATGTTAACAATAATTAGAAAATGTAAATAATACCCACATTGTGTGTTTTAAGATAAATTAAAAGTATGGATTTCTTTTTATAAATAAAATAAATTTGGTAGCATTGTAAAAACAATTCATTGAAATAAAATTAAACTTATATTCTTAATATATCATTTTTTATATAAATTTTGTTTATTTTAATGTAAAGATCTTTATGATCAAGTGAAATGAAGATCGTTAACCCACATGATAACTTATCTTAGGTTAGAAAAAAATAAATAAAATGACTATATTTATGTAAATTAATTCTACAGTATTTTTATTGAAGAGCTGATATTTCTCTATGTAGTTAAAATAAGATGTAATAAGAAAAAATATAAAAATGTATGATAGACATAAACAATCATCAAACAAATATGCATCATTTCATTATGACCTTTAATTTTTTGCTACTGAAACATTAAATGCAATAGTCACTTTATCTTTAAAACCAAACACAAATAAATTTTTTAAAAATAAAAATTATATAATCAGTTATATCACTTATCTTTCAAATGTAGCTTAATCTTTGATAAAGGTACCAAAATCTTGAAGTCGTAATTGTTTTGCAAAATTTTTAGTTTTTTATTATATAATAATTTGCCTTGTATTTTAAAGCAATAATGTATTTGAAAAATGATTTATCATTTACTAATTTTCAAAGTGCAAAACTATTGATTTTATTCTATCTACTTTTTTAAATAAAAACTTAGAATTAAAACAAATGAGAATCTCATTTGTTTTAATTCTAAGTTTATATTAGCCTATATATCTTTATAAAGAATCTTGAATCACTTATTATCTGTTAAAATTTTTCTCACTTTGTGAGATTTCATTTCTAAGTCTTGATGGGAAAGTTCTTTTCTTTTATTGTATTTTCTTCTTTCTTTAAATTTATAAATTAATGTAAATTTGTGTTGTAGGTTAATTTTAATGAAATATATTTTGTTTCAGCTCGACAGAAAGACCGACATGGTTTGATGAGAGTCTTGGGTACATTAGCTTTGTGTGAAAATGATCGTGCTTTTGAAGATCCATTCCTTAACAGCCTTATTTCATATCTTGTAACCAAACTTATCGACGAATTTTCTGCTGAAGATTTCTGTACTGTTGTATTTGATGAATTTTTTCTCACAGGACTCAATAAAGAAAGTGTTGTGCGACATATTTTAAAACTGTTGACTTATGTGTATACAAAATTACCTCCTAGTCGATTGGATGGGGTAATGAAAGCTTTGCAACCATGTGCACAGGTAAAATTTAAATTATTTTTGCAGAATTTTTTTCTTCTAAATAATCTTGATCTATTCATTGATATTCAATATTCACCAGAATATATTTTATAATTATCATATATTTTAAACATTATGTTATTTAATTATAATGCTATGATGAGCAGTGTTTAAAACTAAATATTTAATGATATTTGTTCAAGAAATCCTATTAAAACTCAATAATTGTTGCAATTACTTCATTATCACTGTTGTCTTTATTTATTGGGAGCATAAGACTTAGGACTTTTAGGAGCAAAAATAACAGAGCATTTAGTTAATGTTTAGAAAGTGTCACATGCATTCCTACATTTAAAAAATATTATTCTTTGAAACAGCATCTAATGCCTTAGATATTGTATAGTTAATTTTACTTCTGTTTCTCGGGAACAATCTTTTTAGTTGCAACATTTCATAATCATGAGATTACTTAGACTATGTATAACAATACTTTCCATTTTTATTATCAATGTAACAATTGTTTGGATCATGTGAGATATTTAATTTGCTTTATTATATTTTCTTTGTGTTGGAATAGTTATATACCAATTGACTTTATTGGTGCTTTAAGTTAATCTTCAAATGGGATGTAATAATGTATAAGTTTGGGAAAAAAGAAATCCATTATTTTTCAATCAATAATTGTTGTGTTTGATATCTTATAGTGATTGTGTACAATTTCAGATTTATGCTCATTGGAAGGATCACATTACATACTAAAAAAATACTTTGCTGTTTTTTTTAGTTTTTTAATATTATTATCATTTATTTGGTCAATCAGTTGTAAAGTATAGGATTTAAAAGTGGAAGTCAACAAAGAGAAAATGCAGTACATTAACAGTTTTCTTCGATAAAGGCAAAAATATAAGTCAGCCAGTTGAAAGTTGGGAATGGTATTTATGGTCCCAATACTGTAATAGTCAGTTACTTGTAATTTTAATTATATGGATTTCTCTCAGGTATATTTGATGTTAAAGATGCACCTTGCACAGCTAGATTTATTTTCAAAAAATATTGGTAAAATCACTTAAATGTCTGAAGTTCACCAGCATGTTAGCAGTATAGAACCATAAAAATCAGCCACAAAATAGTTTAAAATCATTTGCACAAAGCTAATCAAACACATGTATATAAAGCATTGAATTACATATAAATGCTTTATTTACATGTTTTTTATTAGCTTTTCGATTAAAGCTAGGGATAAACTTTATATTTCTTTTCTTTTGACCTCACATTTTGTTTATTTTACGAAATTTAAAGTTTCAAGTATGATTATTTTTACTTTTACTTTTTTATTACAAGAGCATATATAAAAAAAATTTTCCTGTGAAGCATTTTAGTCAAGTAAATATAATTAATATAGTTGAATAAATATTGGTTTCATATTGATATATTAATTTTTTATTTTAATGTATTACTCTTTTGAACACAAATTTTAAATATAAAAAATTATTCAATCATTAGATATTATTTGCTAATTGGAATTGCTTGTCAAAGACAGAATTTCAACTTTAAAATAGAAGTGGTTGAGTTTAAAATAAATAAATTCATAAAAATTCCATATTTATCTAAAAAAGATTTAGTTTAAATATATGTCATAATAAACTACAATTTTTCCTCCAGTATTGAACCTTACTATTAATATAGTTTGTTCTTAATAATTTAATTTTTTAATGCAAACAATGTTAAAGAAATGTAAATTATTAAGTATTTTTCTTATGTTTTAGATTTTAAAAATAAGTGAAATAATTGTTAATTTTAAAATATTCCAATATTTCATTAATAAATTTATCCTGAAAAGAGTTAAAATGAAGGATGGAGTGGTAGTTCAACAAAGACTTTATTATTTTTCTAGCATAATGTTCACTGCTATTAATGATAATTACTTTTTGTTTGTCATGACAAACATTATGTCCACATATGTTCCTAGAAGACTTAAATTAGTAATACAAATAGCTTTTTTCAATCGTCCATATTTTGTCTGTAAAAAAGGACTGTACAATGGAATTTTAAAGCGTGTAATTTTATTATTCTCATGTATTAGCTGCACTTATTATTAAAGCATTTTTTCACTATTTATAAACTTTAAACTTCTGCCTTAATTTGTGAACAAAAATTGATTGCATTTGAATTTCTTAAAAATATACATCTCAGTATCTCCTAATTACAAGTCTAGATTCAAAATAGAATGATAAATCTGAACTTAAGGATTATTTAGAAATGTAATATAAAAAGAATGCAATATAATATATTGTATCTTGATTTGAAGAATATATGCATAATAATTTATAAATTATATAATAGGCATATATTCTTTAAAACAAGGATTTCTTTTGTGCATCACTACAAATTATCTTAACTGTTCAGCATGAATCTATGCAATTTTAAAAGGATTGTTATTACATTGATTTTAAACAGAATATTTACTTTAATGCTAATATTTGAATAGTTTTTGAATTAAATATATAGAGATTACATTTTTGTCATGATTTATTAATGCTAAGATATTGAAAATCAATAAAAGATACAATTATATTTTATTGGTTAAAAAATTATTATATTTTTTAAGTGCATCAGTCTATTATAAATTTTAAAATTTTGTATAGGTAAAATAATTTTTATTACTTTAATTTTAGCATTATGAAAGTATACAACCTGCATTCCTTGAAGTCCAAAAACTTCTAAAAAATCATCAACCTGTATCCATTCCAAAGCAGATGGAAGTGGATTCTCCTCTGCTCAGTGTTCCTACTCCTGCACCAGTGTGAATTTTCATTGTGCTATGCTTCATATGTACACTAATTGGTGATATTTATTGCATCATAGTTGTTTATGCTTAAACATGTTTATTTTTCTTAAACTCTTCCTTATTTTACTAAAGTATTATTTGAAGTGATAAAAAAAAATATTTCACACATGACTTAAAATTTAATTTAGTTTCATTAATTATGTGTGCTATTATGTTTTATATCAGAAAATTTAAAGATTTAGATGTTTTTAAAAGGAAGATTTGTTTAATTTTTTTATTTAACTCAAAAACAGTTATTAATATATGAAGCCAAATCAAATGTACTAAAAATATTTTCCAACTTTAAATTTAATTTTACAATCTAGAAGCATTTTATTCAATTTTTGAAAAGCTTTTTTTTTTCTATACAAACGGCAAATAATTTTTTTTACTTTTTTTAAATGTAAACTAATATATATATATATATATATATATATAAAGAGTGAAGTATCTTACACAAATTTTTGGGAAATTAAATGATTTTTTAAACTCTTCACTGAGCATATTGTTTTTAATTTTACTGGGTTTTTTTTTAAATTATATATATATATATATATAAAGATAAAGGCATTTTATTTATAGTGTTTGATTATTTTTTAAAGTATCAGTGAATAGTATTTGTTTATACCCATAATATAAAAGCATATTTAATAAATATCACCCAAAATAATAGAAACACATATTTTCATAAAAATTAAAAAATAAGTATCATTATCTAAAGTTAGAATTATAGTAGAAAAAGCTTTCTTTAGTAAATTTTATTTGTATACATTAAATGAAAAGAAGTATTTTGAATAATAAACAAATTCTGTATTTAAAATTTTCCATCATCTTTATATATAATTTTTTTTATCGAATCTTACTGCAGATACATTTAACAAAGAAAAAGTTGATTCATTGTAAAGTTATCTGTAAAAGTGTATTATTCTTTTAAACGAATATATTAACTTTTTTAAGAATATTTAAAGGAATTGCGTTTCATTAGAAAAATGTATCTCTCTCCAATTATCATTAGTTTGAATAATATTTTGTGATGTATATAGTTAAATTAATGTAAGTTTGTTACTATGTGTGCAATAACTGTGCATAAATTTTGAAACTTGACATTAAAAATATTTTTAGCGAAATATGTGTATTTTATTGTCTATTATCTATTTTATTAAAATGTTTCAAATACATTATGTTTCAGTTTTTTAAACATTATATAATGCAATTATATATGCAATATGTTGCTCACAATTGAAACCACTATGGCTTTAGTGGTTCTTATTGTAAATAATATTAAATTTTCAAATTAAATTAAGTTGATGCAAAGAAAAGGAAATTACAATATTTACATATTATTTTTAGATACAGTTTACTAAATATTTTATCAGTAATTTCAAATTTATATAAATTATATATTTATATACTTAAAAAATATTTCACAAATCCCACTACTTAAATTTTTTTTCTTACAAAATTTATAATAAGTTGATCCATCATTTTTCTAGACAATTTCATGTGCATGATTTTTCATTAAATTAATCATTAAAATATTGGGAATTGCATCTCATTTATTCATGATAGCTACTCTCAATTCTTACACGAAAACATTGACAACTATCTGCATAAAAATGATAAACCAAATGACCACTTAAATTTTTGCATGGAGTTCAAGTTTGTGTTATGGTTTAGCCAGCTTAAGATTTTGATCTTCCTTTTGAAATCAATAGTTAATTGAATTTTAACACTTGGTATGATGCACAGTCTTGCTAAAATTTCCAGTTTGATGCTCCTAACATTTAATTGAATGGTGTATGGTGTTGGTAAAGCTATGAATTATAATAACTGAATATATATTTTCCAAAACCTTGTAGCAGTTCTCATTTTCCATGCCATACAGAAGTTTTCCCACATTATCACAAACCTACAGTTTCTACTATTCTGCGCTGTTTACTAAAAAAATCTTGAGCTTCTCAATCATACTAGTAGTAACAAATATTATCATTTAAACTATCTAAATGAAGTTTTTTTTCAGAAAAATAATTTTTTTTAAGCATTATTCCAGATCATGATGTCCTTATCCAATTTCATCCTGTCTTTTTTATGCTGTTTTAACAATCAGTATATTTTTTAATTTCCAAAGAGAAATATTAAGTTTGATCTTTAAGTGAATTTGATTATATGTGCATTATTTTTAAATGCAATATTTTACAAGTAGATAAGTTCTTTTTAGTTACAATCAAAAAAATTTGTCTCTTCAAGCTGATAATATACTTTTCCTCCCAAATCCCTTATATTTTTTATAAGTGCCTTATTCACTTTAAACATTATGAATAGCAGTTTTAGTGTGCTTCAGAATAATGCCTTTTATTTTTACTAAATTTTACAGAGTCTTTAGTAATTTTTTTCCTATAATTCTCTTCCTTACGACATGAGTTTCCTCATGAAAACAAATGAAATTCATATTTTTATTATAATTTTTTTCATACTTTTTTCATGATGCAACTTTACAGCTTACAGACAACTTTGATAGAAAAATATTAGTAATTTTGAAAACTCGCACATTTTTGAATGCCAAATGTAAATCAACTTATATTTGCAATACTAAGGTTTCAAAAATTTGTGTGACTAGTGAATTTTTTCTATCAATCATCATTTTCCTTTTAATTTCATTTTTACACGCGTTAAGAATATTAAGTCACAGAGTAATGTTGACTGTAAAAGTGTAGTCAAGAAATCTTACCCCAGAGTAGTGGTCAAATACTCAGTGCAGGCTTTAGTGCAGTGAGATTAAGTATTTCCCTTTGTGGAGATACCAGTTGTGCATTCTTGATTTTCAGCACAGGTTATCATAGATTGTATTACTTTAGGCAAATTCTGTTGAGTGAATCACTTAGCTGTTACTGTCTTGTGTGCCTTAAATGACATCTCTATAGTTACATTCTATTTAAAAAAATACAATCATATTTTTCAATAGATTTTCTCACAGCTACAGGTGTATTTTCATCATCCAGCACTCTGTTTTGAGCTTTTTTTGGAACATTGGAATAAAACAGCCAAATCTCTTCATCTGTCACAATGCTATTTACATACCGAAAATTTTCCTTATCAAACTTTATTAGCATCTTTTTAACACCAAGTTACAAGAAGTCATCTGCTCTTCTGTCAGACTAAGCAACACCCAGGACAACAGTTTATGTGTAATGTATAACTCAGAATGAAATTAATTGCTGGTATGTCAGTCTTCGTCAACCAATTTCTTTGTAGCAGAGATGTTTTGTTACTGACTTTCAGTCTTCCGTCTGTCTCAGCGTTTTTCAGATTAGAATTTCCACTTTTGAATTCTCTTTACCGTCTAAATATAGTTACATGATGTGGCCAATCATTCAATGCCTATGTTATTTCCTTTATGCATAGATTTCCATTTAAAGTAAACATAAATTTATTCCACAAAAGTGGTTTATCTCACTACAGATCCTTGTAAACTATCATTGCTAATTGGCTACTGAGTCCATAGACATGTTTCTATTGACTACTATGCAAGCTTAACATGCTGCAACTTCCCCCCCCCTTTTTTTTTGGTCACATTGCAAAACGCTTATAGTATTTCTTGTTATTTATTTTGATATGAGATGGAAACAGGAAATATATATATATATTGAAACTTAATTAGAACTTTTTTTATGTCAGCATATAGAGCCAGTTATTTTTAGATGTATTTTACACAGTTAATTTTAATCACAAACATGGATTCTAAAGAAGTTTTATTCACACAATTTATTGAAATAAAAGTGAAGAATTTTAATTTTGATTGCTTCTTATTACAATTTCCAAGATTCTACTCATCCTGTATTTATATATTATTTTGAAACATATATGTTTGAAAATATTTTCAGCTTAATTTTTTATAATATTCTACATCCTTGAAATTTCAATTTGTGTGTAAATAAGAATTTTTTGCATTAATTTTATTTGAAACAAATTCATTTGTTATATATTTACAATTAAAGTAAAATCTTTTTAAATATGTCAAGTAAATAAACTTTATGGTTTATTTAATTTTTATTACAGAAAAATTTTTAAGTTCAATATTTATAAGTTTCCTTGCTTAAGATCTTTAAATTTTAACCAGCATTTGTTTTAGCGAAGTAAAATTTAAATACATCAGTCATCTGTGTTGTGCTCATATCAACTTTTTAAGTAATCGTTTATCAAGAATTTTTAGTGTTTAAATTAGAATATTAGAGTTTTAAGAACTGTTATACAGTTTAGATCGGGGATGGGCAAACTACGGCCCGCGGGCCAACTCCGGCCCGCCGGAAGGTTCTATCAGGCCCGCGGATAGAATTTTAATTAGCCGGTCAGAGGCAAATTAAAAGAAATATTATATATCCATCTCCTTTTCTACTTTGTTTAAACATTATATTTTTCTTCCTTTTTTTCAAAGAGCTGGTAATCTGTTTACATTCTCTATTTTTGTTCTACAAAACATAAATCGAAGGAAATAGCAAACACAGGCAGTTTTCAATCGGTAAAGAGTTATAAGCGGAAGTTATTTGTCAGTTATAGCTGTAGATTGGCGCCAACAAGCGTTATCTTTTTCTTGTGGAGCAGACATATGGGAATTCAATATAGGGGAATTAGACCTCACATGTGGCAGACTGCGCATTTTAAGCTCCATCTAGCGGCTTCGTTTGGCGTGTGGTGAAATTATTAAAGTATAGTGCTTGTTTGGGTTATTCGTAAAATATTTCAACCCCAAAATGGCTACTAAAAAACGTAAAGTTGATTCAGAGTGCCGCGCTTTTAATGATGAATGGACATGGAAATATTTTTTTTTTCAGTTGTAAAAGATAAACCAGTGTGTCTTATCTGCAATGAAGCTGTAGCAGTCTTCAAAGAATATAACATTTCCTGTCATATCTCACATAAGCATAAGAATTCTAATTACGAAGTAATGTCCGAATATGAAGGGGAAAAAAATTGCAGAAAGTCTTTGTAAAAAATTATCAGGCCGGCAAAATTTTTTCAAGAAGGTAAACAGTATTCAAGAAGCAGCTACACATGGAAGTTACATTGTAGCATACAATATTGCTAAAAATAATAAATCTCTCAGTGATGGGGAGTTCGTTAAACAATGCATGCTCCAAGTTTGTGATGTTTTATGTCCAGACAAGAAAAATAATTTTGAGACTAAACTTATATTGAAAAACTGTGACTTTTAGATTGGAAGCCATCGATAAAAATTTGGTATCACAATTAGAGTCAAAGTATTTAGAGCCAGTTTAAATTTTGTTCCATAGCTATGGATGAAAGCACTGATAAAAATGTTACTGCTCAGTTAGTATTATTTATAATAGGTGTTGATGAGAACTTCGAAATTATTGAGGAACTGGCGTGCATGCGTTCTTTAAAGGGAACTACAACGGGATATGATATTTTTCGTGAATTTCAGGAAGGGATTTTAACTTTGAAAGTGCCTATAACAAATATATGTAATATTACGACCGATGGAGCACCAAATATGACAGGAAAAAAATCTGGATTTCTTGGACTCTTTAATCAAAACTATTCCGATAACAATGTTGTTTTTTTACATAGTGTTATACATCAAGATGCTCTGCGTAAATCTGCAATGAATATGAAACCCGTGCTTGATACAGTCGTGAAGCTTGTAAATACTATTCGATCTCGTGGGCTTACTTACAAGCTATTTCGAGATTTTCTTCTGTCAGTGCTATCTGAATACTCTGATGTACTGTATTACACGAAAATAAGGTGGCTTAGTGCAGGATGTGTTTTCGAGTGAGTTTGGAAGCTGAAAGACGATATTGTGTCGTTCTTCCATGAGAAACAGTGTTCTGCGGAGTGCGAAATGTTGGAAGATACAAAATAGTTTCAGACTTTGCATTTTTCACAGATCTTCTTTGTCATATGAACAACTTGAATGTCAAGATGCAAGGGAAAAATAAATTTATCGACGATATTTAGTCACATCTCAAAGCTTTTAAACTAAAACTTAATATATTTTCTGGGCAACTAGGTAAGAACGACTTAACTCATTTCCCGAGGTTAAATTCAATACCCTTAGTAAATGAAGAAAACCTTAAGAATTATGAAGATAGCTTGAAAAAACTGCATTTTGAGTTCGAACGCAGATTTCAAGATCTCAGTGCCATTCAAGCAGAATTGGACATTTTTACCATGCCATTCAACGTAAATTGTGTAGCAGTGAGGTCAGATTTGCAGCTTGAATTAATTGAGTTGCAATCTAACAATCATCTCAAGCAATTGTTTCTAAATATCCCAAAGTTACAGTTTAACAAATCATTATCGAAAGTAAGTTTCCCAAATTTAATATATCATGTCCAGAAAATCAGTTCTGTGTTTGCTTCATCTTATATCCGTGAACAAGTGTTTTCAACTATGAACCTTAGAAAGAATTATTTCAGAAGTAGACTGACAGATGAGCATTTAGCCTCGTTCCTTAGAATCAGTACATCTCACTTCGAACCTCAATATAAGGAACTTTTAAAAATGAAATTGCAATTTCATTCATCTCATTAATATATTAAATTGTAATACTTGTATATTGTTTTAAAATTTTAGAAAAATTCATCTTGGCCCGCCAAACTTTATTTTTTCGATTTTTGGCCCGCGTTCGGAAAAGTTTGCCCATCCCTGGTTTAGATAGATTGATACATTACAAAATGTAACATTGCAAACAAATTTAGTACATTAAAACATTTTATAAACATTATTTCTTGATATTCTTAGCAAAATTTGTAAGGGTATATTATATATCTTGTAAATTAATTTTTGTAATACTTAGTTAAAAATAACACAATTTAATAGTTTTGTAATGAACAAATGTGATACTTGTTTTACTTTTGGTGGATAATTCTGATATGATTTGGTGTGATAGTACATGCTTTATTTATTTTTGTGTAAACAATTGAACCTATTTTCTGATGAATTTTATGTTTTGGAAGCACTTTACAGCCTAAGTGAAACACATATTTCCTAGTGTATAAGAAAAAGTCTCAGGCTGTATGTAGAAGAGACCGTATGATGGTAGATATTAATATATAGATTAAATATATATGAAAAGTTAAGTATAAATCTGCTGTAACCAGTATCATTTGCAATCGAAAATTCCTTTTGACATGAAAATATCAAAATTATTGAATTTAATTGGAAATCATTCAAAATTGGAGTGTTTTTCAAAATTGGTTTATTTTTGGAATGAACGAGTGGTAGCTTTTTATTTGTATTAATGACTTTCCACACACCATTGAAATAAGAGGTATTATTCAACGCCTGATAACAATAAGAATATGGTAATTTATTTCATTAAAAGATTTTGGTTAGTTCACTCATCATTTGTTGATTTGTTTGTAATTTGCTTATATATATTTAATAGTCTTGTTATCAAATATTATTCTATAGTTTTCATGTTTACTGAACCTTAATTTTTAAACATCGGCATTATAATGGAATTTTATCAATACATAAACTTCACATATTTATTGATATTTTTTCATGTCACTGATTTCTACTTCGAAGGAAATAAAATAGAATGCTTGTTTAAAGTATTGATGATTGCTAGTCTGTTATATTATAACTCAAATTTCCTTAAATAAGTTAAAACAGCTTTTTTGCTGGACAAAGTTCTGAGATTTAAGCGCTTGACACAAAGTATTTTATGTCAATTTTTTTTATTTTTTAAAGAGGGATTTTTACCTGGAAATCCAAATATCCTAACTGTTCAATATCTCAGTCACTATTCTCAATATCGTATTAGTAGATAAGACTTCTTCTCATCTTTTACCTAATTAAATGATAAGTATAAGAAATATATAATATACAGAGAGAGGCTGTCCAAACATAATGAAACACTCGTTCAAGAAGCCAATTTTCCTCTAATAATGTGTGGGGGCACTTTTGCCAGCTAAAACTGCTTTAACTGGCAAATAAAATAGACCTACACAAGTTTTGTCTAGTGGTAAATGGGATGTTGTATCATTCCTTATGCAGAAACTATTCTAACTACCGTTGTGACACATGCAGAGAACGATTGGATCTCGCTTTTTTTTTCTAAAACAACACAAGTGCCTTATGACGATTGGGCAGACCACAGAAGGTGTGCAACTAAGTCCTTATGTTCCTGAAAACATGGTGTAAGTATGACTGTAGTAAATCGGTGAATTATTTTAATAGAAACTATCTCCACAGGCTGAAGCAATGTCTATGCTGTAGAATTTAGGTAATAAGCCAAAAGAGAGGGACAGTGCTAGTGATCTGTCCACGTCATTTGACAATAGGACTTACTCCAAACCACAAGACCTCATCTTCCAAAGTTGATTTTGGAGAATACCTATACTTCAGAGTCGCTGCTTTTAGAGAACGATTCATTGTTACAGTCATTGACTGGCAGTAATTCTTTTCACCAAAAACTGTCCCCAAAGCAGCTCATCATATTGATTTGTGAGGCAAAACTGCAAAAACTGATTACCTCATTAACAGGGGGACTCGCTGTAATACTCTTTTATATGTATATGGTGATCTTAATTTCGATTAAATGAAGCAATAAAAAATGCATATTGGGACAGATTCTATTTTGACTAATGTTGCTATCATTTGTATATCAACATACTTTAAAATTCTGTTCGAATATTTTGTTACTGTATCCTTTTCCGCATGATAAGGTAAAAATTTAAATTTTCTTGCATTAAACTCCCCTTTTTTAATCGAATGTCTCATATGCTGTATCTTAATGATTTTAATTTCCTACTAACACAATGTGCATATATAAAACCTTGTTCTACATATTTGCCAAAATTTCGCCCGAGGTTGAAGTAAGAACTGTTGGACAGAACAAAAAACTTATGTTAGGATGTTAATCTGTAACCAATTTAAAGAATAGACTATGTTCCATTTCAAATTATAGCATTAGTAATTAATTTACACCATAATTAAGACTGATTTGTAGTCATTGTAGGGTTGCTCATGTCATGGTGCATATTATATCAGATTTTTTCTCGTTTCAAGAACAGAGGCATATGGTTCATTCTCTTTTTTTTTTTTTTTTTTTTTTTTTTTTTTAAAATTAACATTTATGCGTAACCACTGAAGACAGTGAAAAATATATTTGCGGCTTTTGAAACCCTTCCTGCATTAGAAACTTAAAAACAATGTTTACTATTTTTCCATTTTTGAAGTATTGGTTTTTCATTACGCCGATAATTGAAATGCGGATGAATTAAGTCCCAAATTCAGTGCTTAATAAATTCGCAATAAAAGTTAAATTTCAAGCGCTTCACAACTAAAAATAAAATCGATTTGTTTTTAGCTCATTTCGTGATAAAGAACAGCATTTTGTACAAAGCTAAGTAAATAATAAATATCGTTATTTTTCTGTATCGCAATTTTTCTCTCAAAGCTATTTACGTTTTCAACCAAAAGACTTGGTCAACCAAAAGACTTGGTCAACCAAAGCTGGCGATCTTGGCCAGTTAGCATTTAGGAAATAAAACTAATTAAATACATTAGAAATACTATACACTAGAAAGAGTCATTACAGTTTTTGCTAAAACATAAAGAATACAGAAGAAACAATATTTGCTACAGTAGAAGTAACTTTAGCTTTCGTCGTATCACTGTTAATCCAAAATTCCATAAAAAAAATACCCATTAAATTTTGATTTATTATTCACGATAAAAATTCATATATTTTTATTATTTAAACATTTTGATTTTATTGTTAAATAATATCACCATGTCATTCATTGTATCTCTTCTTAAGTAAAGTTGATAATATGATCTTTAAGGATTTTTAAAAATATTTCTTTTGTATGTAATTACAAATGTTTATTTTATTTTATTATTAGGAAAAAAATTCTTCACTTAATACTAGCCCAGAGTTTAAAAAAAAATGAAATTACTAACATTTAAAATAATTATTTTTAATGGTGAAACATTTTTCTAAGTTAATTGTATTACAATAGTTTTAAATTTGATAGTCTTCCTAATTTATTTATTCATGTTTATATATAAGAAACTTGGTACTCCTTTATTTCCACGGTGATCGTGATGAAAACGATTACAAGTTTATCGCCAAGCTACAATCACTCGCACATGATTTGTGGCTTCCCTATCTCAGTGATTGTTTTTCATATGAAATCAAATGGCTTATCTTTTCCATACGATTTTCGCAGTACCTCTTAGACTTTTGAGTCGTACCTCTTAGCCTTTTGAATCGTACCTCTTAGCCATTTGTTTCGCCACTTAATTGAGCCCCACAATCTTTTCACACTTTGAGTGTGAACACTCGTTGTTGGATCAATAAAATTAAAATAATTGGATCATTAAAATGATGATGATCACAATTATAAATGGCTATAACCAGCCTTTTCAAGCTCGTCCGTTTTGTAGGCTCGCCAACAATCCGAATAAATTGTTGATCCCTCCACTACATAATCCAAAATCGTTGATATTAGTGTGCTTGCTTTTTCGGAACCTGAACAAAAAAACACTCTCTGCTTTCACTGCATAACCCGCCGAATAACCATTATTGTGGAACTAATCTGCCAGAGTTGTTATTTCGGTACACGAACAAACTCGTCAATTTCTACTATTTTTTTCAGGGTCCAATTCGTCCTTTCGGTTTTCGAAGTAAATCTAAAGAACAAACCTTCCTCATATACTCGTTACAGCCAATCGTAGTATTTCGACAAATGCTTATCTGTTTATCACACTACTTGATTGATGTTAATTCTTTTGCCCAGCAGTACATAAAGCGCATTGCTATTAAGACTGGTATTCTGGAACCACTAAACCTTATATCGGACTGAAAGCTTTTTTTTATTTTATTGACAGATTTTCACATTACACCTCCACATACTTGTCTTTACATATAGTTTCGTGTCCATTTACACACATTCTATAGCGAGGGAGTGCATCTTTTTCCTGGAATAGCGAGACGTCATCTTCCTCACACCTCAATAAATTTAAAATTGTCAACAAATTTAAATTGACGAAAATTTTCACGTGGTTCAAATGCAAACCGAAAGATAAAGTGAAAGTCTATATGGTTGCTACTCAGTTTTGGCTTTTTTACATAATTTAACGATTTATCCCGATCGTCTGGAAATCGAAATGTACCGGTAACTTATTTAATAAAGGAAAATCTTATAAATTGCAATGATTAACAGCATTCAAATATATTAATAGTTTTCAAATTTCAAAATTTTGACGTAGATTTTTCAAAACTATCCAGAAGAGAGATATGCAAAGTAAATACTTTTACAATAATTCATTTAAATATAAAACTACTTTGTATTGAATTTAATTTAAATTTATTACTGGGTTAAATATTTTTCTGTATTTAATTTGTAATTTACGTAATTTTACTTCTATGTACGCAATTTTACATACCAGTCGGCAATCATATTTATTTATTTGTATATTTAGTTCTGTTTCTTTTTGTTATGTATGTTAAAGATTTTAGTCTTATTATTTATTCGATTGTAGTTATTTTTTTTATTTTAATTTTGTATAGTTTCGAAGTACATTTGAATGTTATTTTAAACTTTACTTTTCATGTCTTTGATGAAAAACCATATTTTGTGCTATTGCCAATATCTGATGAAACCAAAATTTTCCATAGTTTTGCTCTCTTGTTGTATTTTCGACATATTTGCTTGGACTCTTCTCTCTCTGTGTCTGTGTGTATGCGTGAGAGAGAGAGAGAGAGAAAAAAAGATTTACTGATTTTATATTTTTACTTATTTATTTGTTGTATATTTTTATATTAAATTAACTTAACTTGCAATTTCCAATATACTTTTTCTTCATGATTAGTTAAAATAAAAATGATTCAGTATTTTAATTTTAATATTGCATCTCTTTTCAAAACTGCCACTTTTCCATTTTGGGAAAAAATTTCCCTCTTTCAAAAATTTTTAATTTTTATAAAATATCAGTTAAAAAAGTTGAGATTTTTTAAAAAATTATGTTTTAAGAAATTTTTTTAATTAAGTCTAAAATTTATCTTTTTATATTAAGTCTAAAATTAAATAAATAAAAATAATTCTATTAAAGAGACTATTCGAGACCAGTTTTATACAAAATTTGATTCATCAACAGTGCTAGGTTTGTCATGCTTTTCACACAACCAGAGTATATGGTGATTAGGTTATGATGTTACTGTATGTGGCATAAATATGAATACTCCTTTTTCCCTTTAATTGGTAAACTTCCAAAATCCTATCCATGGTGGAATAAAAACTGTAAATTTTGTATTATTTCATGAATGGATTTAAATTAAAAACACTGAAATATTTGATTTTGAAATTCAATTTAACCAATCAACATCGTTTTTACATTGCTGTTAGAAAAAAATAACTAAGAGATATTTAAAAAAGGTGTAAATGGGCATTTGCGTAAGTAAGTGATGTAGAAAATTGGAAAAACCTGGATTTTGCCTTTTGTTTCCAAAAGATAAATTATATCAACCATAATCAAAATACGAGAAATCATTATTAGAACAATATATATATATATATATATATAAATTTCTAATTATCTGGATATATATATAATCCAGAGTTCAAGACATCTCATAGATTTTTCCCAGAAAAACTTCGTATACGATCGAGTTACTAGTCACAAAACAATTATATTGCTGCACTTTTTACTAACCCTCTTTAGCTCCAAAAATTATTAAGCTCACTTATACATTAGCTAATGATAAATTAATTTGTCCTTATAAAGAGAAAACTTTTGCGCAACTTATATAGCAATTCATTGTGTAGCTAAAAGCATGTGAAGGAACCTTTAACGAACAAATTAAATCTAATTTTTCTCAATAAATATTGATGGAACTACAAATGAAACTGGACATAAATATTAAATAAGATGGATAAATTTTTTGAAGAGTAGAATAGATTGATTTTGCACTTATAGATTCCAAAGGATAAAATATATCAACGGGAAAATATATGCGTTAAAATAAATTTAAATATATAGATTTAGTATTTAACATTTTTATTAATTTATTATTCAACAAATTCTAAATATATTTTAATTCTGTTCTGTTTGATATTTATTCAAACATGCTGAAGTTATAACCATATAAAAAGTGATGATAAAAAGCTTTTCTGTGAAGAAAAATAAGTACCTTGAAACTGGTGGGATGTTGTTCATAGATTGCATAGTTCTGCAAGACTTTTCTTTTGGAATTTGAATGAAATAATTAAAATTTTAACAGGGATTTCTTTATGATATCAATGAATCTCCCATAATAATAAATTTATTTGTAGAACTTGCAGGAATTGGCTTCAAGTATTTTTGATTTATAAAACTAGCTTATAATTTACTTAAAACCATTAAAAAATTACATTTTTACAGATGCTACTATGTGTAAAATATTTCTTAAATTAAAGAATGTTTTGGCAATTAACTGCATAATTTTTTTTGTCACATTTACCCTTTAACACAGATGGCACAAAAATAATTTATTACCACTTTTTCCAAAACAAAAAAAAAAAAAAAAAAAAAAAAAAATTCTAGCTAAGGGGTTAAGAAAGAGCTCAGAATAAAGTATAATTAAATAATATGAATACATGAAAAAAATTATAGATTAAGTACCTGAAAAAAATGTGAACAGAAAAAAGATTCGCATTAATCAATCTTTGAAAATTAGTATCTTGATATTATTCGACCAACAAGAAAGAATGGTTTTCTTTTTAATTCGTATGTAAGTATTTACTGATATTTTAATCAATTAATGAAATTTTAAATTTAAAAAGTCTCTTTTTTAAAGATCCTATAAAAGAATTTTGTGACAAATTTATACATGTTTGTACATATGCTTAAAACATATTATAAGAAAAAAGAACGATTTGTGGATAAAATTATATGAATATCTCCATAGAGATTATCAGGAAACTGCATATTTAAATAATAATTATAATAAATAAAAGGTAATAAATGCTTGAATTATTTTTGCATTAGAACCAAAATGCATACTTTTGCATCAGATTTTGTGAATGTAGTTCAAATCTTACCGATCTGTGCCCTCTGAAGAAGAATTAGGCTATCTATACTTAAAGAAACCAGAGGTTATGCAGTAGATGAACTAATTGATAAATGAAATGTTTAATGTTAAATTATGAAATGGATTTATAATTTTTATGTCCATTTTATAAAATGGAGATAAAACAGCTATGATTAATTTAAAATTATGGTTTTATGCTTTAAAATAAATCACAATGTTTATTTCCAAAATATAAATATCTAGCTTTTTTAATGAAAGCTTTATGGTTATTTTCAAAACCTTTTGTTAAAGGTTCTTTCAATATTATAGATGATATTACTGATGACAATTATTTATGTGATCAAAACTTTTAAAACATAGATACCATACTTAATTAGGAAATTAACAAACTTCTTTCGAAAAAAGAAAACTAATCAGAAATTGACTGCGTTCAAAGAAAGTGAAATCGTTTAAGTAGTTTATACATCGCAATCAATCTTTAACTCTATAAGTAAACGTAAATCAACTGTGAAAATATTTGTGATAAAAAATCTTCAAATTTTGTGAGTCTAATGCTAAAAAATTATCGTTGTGCAAAAGAAATTGATAATTTTCGAAGAATATATATATATATATATATTTAAAAAAAACTTTGATTTATAATACAAATTATAATCACATTGTAAAATTGTATTAAACGATCAATAAATATTTTAACTTGACATTTTCTGTCTTGGTAATTTTCTAAAGTGGGACCATTGAATATATGTGTAAATGTTAATAATGTGGTGAAGGTGTGCTATATGAAGCAGAGAAGTACTCAAGTAAAAAAGTCTTGAATAAATTTTTAATTAGGAAAAAATAACAATTGCATTAGATTTAGAACACAGTAGCATATAAATTGTTTTATAAATGTCTAGCAAGCGAAACTGCTTGGAATTTATGAAATACAAATATTGTTGAGGAACATTCAACTCCAAGGAAGCTAGAAATAAAAAATTCTATGTTTATATAGATTTCAATGTGTGTGTGTGTGTATGTGCGTGTGGTAGGTAAATTCTTAAAATTTAAAAATAACTTCAGTTCTCAAGCTGACTTTTTTTTAAGTTTTAAATTATATTTTCTTAAAATTTGGACTGACAGGTATTGATTTGTTATGTTATTTTTCTATTTGCCTTCTATCCATAGAACATTTTTTTTAATTGTGGATAAGATTTCCTTTTTTTCCTCAGCTGAAATTTAAAGATAGCTGTTATTTTTTAGCTGATGTTTTTTAACGATACTAAAATTGATTAGATGTTTCCCTTACATTAAGGGAAATTTCTAAACTGAAACTAAATTCATATTTAAAAGTGTGTGTATAATATTATGTACTATATTATTAATATATAAATTTTAAAATGATTATAGATTTCTAACTGTTTAATTCATTTTAGTGGTTGCATGGAGAACCTTTTTTGCATTCTTTATATTATATTTGTGATTTTATAATACTTAGTTTTTGATATAAATATTTATTGAAAAAGTGTAATTTCTATTTTATTTGAATTTTAATTTAAAATATAATAATCTATTTTATATATTTGTACTTTTAGTTTTTCAATATCTTAGTTGACATTGCTATATCAATGTCTTATGATGTATGGTATTAAAAGACAATCAACTATAAATTATATTTTATCCAGTCCAACATTATTTATTTACAAGTATTTTTACACTTCTTTTAATTTGGAAACTTTAATTAATGTTTCTACAAATAATCTGCGTTTGCAGATACCATAGCATATAAATAGTTTTTAATACTTTAATAATGTAATTCTATATACAAGAAATATATATATGTACATAAAAGAAACTTATTCCTGCAAATTATTAATCCAGTGTAACATATAAGCATTCATGCTCAATGCCTTTCACCCAAACATGTCATTGTAAGCGTAACTTGCCAGTAAATATATATAATTTCAAGACCTATGGAACAGTTTGCTTTTGATCTTATCCATTAATTGCACGAATATATTCCATGTTTCTCAGTTAAAACCTGGATTCGTATGCTCTATAATACATCGCTTGCAAAATTTTTTTACCGTCCTATATCCATCCAATGTTATAGGGCAGTCTTGTATATTTAATTGTTGCAAACCTCTACAGTAATAAGCTATGATCTGAACACCTTCGTCAGTTATCATTTCACAAGACTTAAGGCTGAGTTTTCTGAGGTTCGGACAATGGTGTGATATGATCTTTAATCCTCTGTCCGTAATATCACACTTCCCAATGTCCAGCGCCCTCAGCTTTGAACAGCTTCTGGCAATCACTTCTAGAGCATCATCTGACACTGCTTCACAACCCCTCACATTGAGGTAGCGTAATTTGTAACAATGTCTGGCGATTTGTTTAACTCCCGCATCAGAAATGCGGTCACATTTGGCTACGCTCAAATAGCGCATGTTCGGCCCTAATTTCGCCAATTCATAAAGTCCAAAATCTGTTAATAAGTGGCAATCACTAACACTAAGTTCACGCAGTAGAACACAATAGTTTGCTACTATTTTAAGTCCTTCATCTGTGATCAGTTCACATCTTCTCAGGTACAAGTGAGTCAGTTGGGAATAGACTCTTACAATCCTTTCCAAACCAGAATTGTCCAGTCTATGGCAGTCTGTCAGATCTAAATGTCGTAGTCGGAAACAATTAGATGTCAATGCGCTAGGGTCTAAAGACGATCTGGATTGAATCGTTGTTACAGCACTACAACCTGAAAAATAAATTTATTGTGTTAGTAAAATTATTTTAGATACCATAATTAATTAAAACTGTTGTACTTCGAATAAATTTTATAAGACAAATTTCTTAATGAGATAACATACATTTAAAACTGTTAAATTATATTTCATCTATTTTATTTTTATATATTCACCTCTTCTATTTTATTTAGAGTCACCTAAATAAAATAGAAAAGACATAGTTAAAATATTAATTTGTAAAAAATATTTTTATAACTATAATATTTAAATATATGTTAATATTTTGTTACTTTTAAATTTCCGAAAAGAAGCCTTCCCTAGAAACAAAACTTTTCTTATGAATTCAATGGTAAAGATATTTTTTAAAGAAAGATTCGAACTTTTTAATTTTCATGCAATATGAAAATTAAGGTTTATATTTTCATTAGTTTCTGGTTTTTAGTTTGAAAGTTCGTAAGTCCATCTTTAGCCTCGGATATAAACATTTGGAATGGTTTGGTATCGATATTAAACCGTTATCCCTTTATATAAGAAACCTTCATTGTCAAGTCCAAAATGCGTGGATTTAACCTTCATGTCTAAAACATGATCGTAGAACAATGAGATAAATTCCTCGTTTATGTATAAAAAATTTTTTAAGTGCTTTTTTTTATTTTATCAAATTGTGTACTTTACTTTTGATTAATATAACTTCATTAAAAAAAAGCATAAAATTCCATAAAAAGATTAAAAACCATACGATAAGGGTATATAATGATACGAACGCTTAGGTTAATGTTGAACAATATGTTTTTATCAAAGTAAAACATATCATGCATTTATAATTTATAAAAGTAATGCAGTGCAAATTTCATAATTGAAATTATTAATTTTTCTACAGGAAAAGAGAAATCGGAAAAGCCATGCCTTTTTTCTGTTACTGTTACTTTATGTTATTTCTCTCTTCTCGTAATATTTTTAATAGTTGTTTTAAATCCTTATTTTAATTTTTCTTCATGCAATTAATAAGAAGTTCATTTTTAAATTTCCATTTTTTTATTTGAAGTAATTTTATATTTGGTAACGAGTTCTAACTGATGAATAAGAAGAAATAAAATGAGTTGTATGCAAATTTTTGCTATCTAAATTCCAACGAGAATTTCAAGACTTACGTTCTTATTTTAAAATAATTTAATAGGGCAGAATTTGCGTTGATTTTATATTTGATAAACATTGGATTTATACTGATAAATTTAATGCTGAGTCTTTGGAGAATGACAAATCGGTCAATATCTTCCGAACGCCGAATTAAACCATCTCCATAAAAGTAAATATTATCAAACGAAAATGTAGCCCCAAAATGAAATATTAGCTCAGTCCTCATACTCAATTAAATGCTATTTGATTAATCGCATATTTGATTTAATATTGGATTAATAAAATAAAACCCGACTTAAATTACCATGAGTTATTTAAATAAATGCATTTTATCAATACTTTTTTTTAAAGGAATTTAATCTTCTCATTGAACTGATATATTTTACAAAATATGATATCTTGTAATTATATTGCCCGTCATTTGTTAGCTATTTGCCAAGGCTCAAATTATCGAGAACAAAAATTCGAAGATTTCAAATAAGTGTTGACCCGAGACGAAATTTCTCAAGAGGCCAGCAAAAGACACATGTAAGGAGAACTAATGATATTGACAGTAATTGATTGCTAGACTGGCGATTCCAAAGGAACTTTTAATCGATGGTGAACAAGCAGATGAAGCCTCCATAATTCACTGTAACTTTATCTCATAGTAATCTAGCAATGGCGCGGCCGCACCCATGGATCCTTTCTTCTTTTTCACAAATTTAGCGAGTACCCCCAGGCCTTTTTTTAAGAGAGCTGAGAGAGGAATGATGGCCACAATCAAATGCCCCCAGGTCATCAGATCAGAGAGATGCAATGCAGACACAATTTTCATAACAGGATTTGCTGCTCTGAAATTTCGCGCGCGCGTAAAATAACTTGAATAGCCTCAACCTTTGAGTTATCTTATAGAAATCTAGCTTTATGATATAAACTTATGATGCTTCATAAAATCTATAAATATAGGATTGAAATTTGCTAAATTGTAATAATCTTGACGTAAGTTTGCACAAAAATGTATAATTTTTGTGGAAACTTGCGTCATGATTATTAATAGCTCAAATGGCTCCTTGGACTAAAATTAAAGCTGATAGTAAAAAATTAATGCTATAAAGTTTTTTAAAAGCTAAAATAACTTAGATAAAGTAACTGTATTCTCAAACAAGTTACTTACCTCTTTTAGCGAAATTTAACTAATTACAAAGAAACATTTAATGAACTGCAAAATATCACAATTTTCAAAGATTTGTAAATTGATGAAAAGACATTTAATCAAAATTCAGTTTATAATTTACCCAATGCTAACAATTTTTTAGCATGCCAAAATGTCAAAATGGGTATAAAAACTACTGAACAAATGTATAGAAATCTCTCTATTTGAAATTTAAAAAACCATTTCTCTCCTGTTGAGTACGATCTATATATTTTTAATCAATTCAATTTAAAATAGTAAAAAATTATTTATGAAGGAAGAAAGCGGGAATCTGACCAAAATTAATACTATTAGCAATTTTATCACTGTTTTGACTTAATCTAATAAGTTGAAATACCGACTGCAAAATTTTTATTTATATTTAGAAGTTGCTCTTAATATTTTATCCCAACTTCATATCGTAATTAAAAATAGTTTTCAAAGGCTTTCTTGAAATTTTACATTAGATTGTTTCCAATATCCCTTACTGCAACTCTAATGAGGCTTTAATTTATCAAGGACAAGATCATAGATTAAACTTTTCTTAAGAAATCGCTCATACTTGCGTATTATTAAAGAGAAAATATAAAAAATTCCCCAACAGTTATTTTAATAAATAAATATAATAGTATAAACACATGTACATATTATATAGATTATTTCAGTTACTCTTATTCTGAGTCTAAAGCTGTGGATAAGAAAATTATTGGTTGAAAGGATTTTCTACGGACTTCCAACAATGAATATTCAGCTTACGTCAAAATATTTTATAAGTTTTTGAACGATATGGAAGAATTAGAAAAAGAAATGAATCGGTGTTTTGAAATAATAAAAAATAATTTTATTTGAGAAATATCATTTACTACTTTAAATTAATTTTTTTTTTTAGAAATATGCTATATTCCAAAGTAAATATGTATAGTCTAAGTTTTTTTTTAAAAAATATATATATATATATTCGTAAAAATTGGTTTAAAAATATTTTGTGCAAACAAAAACACTGCTGACCACCCAAATTGCAACACCCAAGAAATACAAGAGATATCACAACAAAATTTATTTTGTAGATAACATGTTGACCAAGTATCAAATGATTAAATTCATAGAAACTTCTGTGAAGTATGATTCCTGCCAGAATCAGTAGCCAGGATAGACGTTATTGTTGGAAATCACCGATGCCACAAGTCTCGGCATTGATTCAAAGAGACTTTGGATGTCTTCTTGTAGTACAGCAGATCAAGCAGCTTCTACACGTTGCTAAAGTTGATCTGCTGCGGCAATCTGGATCAATCATTGAGCAACCATGGGCCACATTTTCTATCGGCGAAAGATCCAGAGAGCGAGCCGGCCAGGGAAGCAATTCAATTTGGCGATTGACGAAGAACCCTTGGGCAATGCGTTTCATCTGTGATCAAGCATTATCCCGTTGAAATATGACTGTAGGCAATCCCTGAAGGAAGGACAACTGGCTCCAACATCTTGGAGATGTGCCCTGACTGTTTAAAGTACCGGCAATGCGTACAAGAGAAGTACGAGAGTGATATTCAATGCCACATCATACCTTAATACCCGGACTAGTGTGGCAGTGCATAACGCAGCTGTTCAGCATTTTCTCTTCACGGTGTCTCCAGACTTGAGTGCGACTATTGTGGAGTTACAGATAGAAGTGTAACTTCAGTAAAGACAATTTCATTCCATTTTACCGTTCACATCCTTCTTTCATCGTACCATTAGTGGCAGAGACGTCTGAGATTCTACTTGAAGGGTAAGCGAAGCAAAGGACGTCTTGCGAACAGACCACTCTCTCTGCTGTAAACGGTATCGAATGGTACGCGCAGACACTGGATGATGCGTTACAGACTGAATATGCAGTACTATGGTTCGTGATGTGGCTGAGCGATTCGTCACTGCCATGCGCACAATTTGCTTATCATCACATGAAGTGGTGCTTTGAGGTGGATGTAATCATTTTCGTGAAAAATAATTCACTATCTTTCCTCTGTCGAACTCGGATACTTGATCAAAAAATGATAACTGTTTTCTACAAGGCATATATATATATATATATATATATATATATATATATATATATATATATATATATTTCTTAAACCTAAAGAAAAACAATGGCTGAACTTGAAATCGTCAGAATCTCCAATGGCGTCGCAGGGGCGCCTGATGTATGTCTGCGCTGAAATTCTAAACATTTGCATATTTCACCTCTTCTAATGATTGTAAATTATATGTTATTTGCATACTTCCCTCAGAGTTTTACATTTACGGTGGCCAGCAGTGCATCATAATTCAAATCAAATAAGCATGGCAGTAAAACGTTTATTTACAAAATACGCAGTATTATTAATAGAAAAGAGAGAAATCGACGATTATTACGACGTGATAAGGGATTTTTGAACAAATACCTGAAAAAAGTATATTTGTTTCTATAGAGAAATTTTTTTAAAAAAAAAATTGTAACGCAAAAATTAAAGCGATGCTTTTAAATACATCTTTAGTAAAATTGATAAGATGCTAAATCAATAATTTAGCTGAAGAACACAATACTCACTAGCTTCTGTTAGGCCTGTTGTTCAAAGCAGAATATTTTGTAGAACTTATAGTAGCAAAGCTATCTAGCAAGCGATAACTCGAAATGTAGTATGTTACTTATTGAAATGTAGGTTTATTTAAAAAATTATAATAATGATTATCGAAAACAAGAAAAAGAAATATGCAAATTTGGCTCTGTTAATGCAAAGATATTGTTGAAATGTTCTTTTACAATATAACCGGCATGTAATAGGAAGAGTGAAAAAATATTAAACTCAACTCAGCGTACTATCAAGAGAAATTTTAATGATATTTGCAAAAGAAATTTCATCATTTCAAGTTAAAGAAACAAACAATTTGAAGAATCCTTTGTATATTTTATTAATTTTACTCTTTTAAAAAATTTGAAATATTTTAAATATATCTTTTTAACATATTTCTATAAATTGTCATAATATTACCCTTAAGGATTATAGTGCCTTTGATATCTTAAAAATAATTCTTTGCGAAGCTATTACGATTAATGACCTCTAAATTTGCATAGAAAGAATAAAAATCAATGTCTCTGGGAATTTTATAAAAAGGTATCTCATAGAAATGATGATGCAAGCTTGTAATTACGAAAAAAGATCATCAGATGAAAACCTTAAAAATCAATCAATCAG
>JAPDSC010122036.1:20764-32838 GCA_026290005.1 Latrodectus geometricus | reverse complement strand
TTGGTCGATGTAATGTAGTAACGATACAGTTAACTTTTGATTATACAATTTCAGATTTTGCTTGTTGGAAAATCACATTTAGCAATAAAAATATTTTGCTATTTTTATATTCTGTAATAAAGAACAGGGTGTTAAAAATGGAAGTCAACATGGAGAAAATGCAATGCATTCACAGTTTTCTTTGATAAAGGCGAAAATACAAGTCAGATTGATGAAAATCGGGAATGGTGTTTATGGTCCCGATACTGCAACAGCCAATTACGTGTAATTTTGATTTCATCGATTTCATTCAAGTATATTTGATGTTAAAGATGCACCTCGCACAAGTAGACTTATCTTCAAAAATATCGCAAAAATGTCTGAAATTGACTAGCACATTAGCAGTCCAGAAACTAAAGATCAGCAACAAAACAATTTAAAATCATTTGCACAAAGCTAATCAAAAGCATGTAAATAAAGCCTATAATTTCGTTTAAAAATAATGGATTTCTTATCCACAAACTTTACACACACATATAAGTATCGGGTAATTCTTGCACTTAAATTACAACTTTTAATTTTTTTAATTGAGCAATAAATCTAGCTTAAATTATGATAAATAAAATTGATTCTGCTCCTATGCTGACATAACGTATTATGCTACAATGAATATGTACGCCTGTTTGTTTATTTTTGAATGTATAATCTTTTTATAACTTTTGTGCAAGTGCGAGTTTCCAGGTTAATGTCTTATAATATTTTAAGCAAATATGGAATACAATATTTCAACCAATTTAATAACTAAATTATTTTTTCTTATAGAAGCTTTTCTTATTTTTATATAAACATTTAAACACTTAAATTTTAGGCATGTCGTAGCAATTTTCATCGTAACTACTGTTTGTATGAGTTAAAAAACCATTAGTGGTTAGCTAAAATTTATATAAAACCTTTTGAGCGAACAAAATTAATTTTAGATATTGTTTTCAATGAAGCTTGTTTATGTAAAATCGACAGAGCAATTAATTTCTTATTCTATCAAGCATAGAAAATTTAGTAATTTATACTAAATTTTTTAAAAATAATTAATTCATGGAAAAAATAGTAATAAAAATAATTTTTCTGCTAATATGGAACGTAGTGAAAGTTTTATTTGTGAAGCATCACTTATTCGAAATTGTACTTAAATTAATAATCGAATACATATTCTAAAATAGGCATATTATACTCCATTAGTGTAACAGTTAACAGAAGTGGGTGTTAGTTCTGATGTTACCTTCGATTCCTATAATTATGAGGGGTAATCTCAAGATACAATTTAGAAAGTATTCCAGAGAATCGATAATAGTTTATTATTACTTTCTTTCCGATAAGGATTTCAGTTTTTATACGTTATTTTATATTTATCATAGATGCTGTTACTAGGGGTTAAGAAGTATACGAGTTTAAAAAAATACTTGTGTCAAAAATAAATTATGGAAATTACTTAAAAATATTATAACCGTTTGTATTTTATTTAAGTACTTAGAGTTAATATGTAAAAAATTTAAGCTGTTACAGGATCGAGTGCGCGACTATAATATACAGTTAACTTTTGTTAATGAAGACAGATCTTAAACAAAAATTGCACCCTGTACTATATGAAGTGAATATTAATAATATTTAAGTTTAATGACAAGCGCGAAAGTAATATGTAAAATTAAGTAAATATATAACGCAAATAGAAAAATTAATCAAAATACTGAAAAAATTATATGTTGTGTCAAAATCTTATATTAAAAGAATTATGAAATCCATGGTTTCAGCCTTTTTTTTAATGTTCTTTCAAGCTGACAAAGTTTTTACAAGGAAATCTGATGATAAACTTATACGTAAAATTGGTATTAAACTAAAAAATATTTATAATAGACAACATCTTTGGAATTTACTCTAAAAACTCATGTACAATTTTTTCGTTTTTTCCGTATCTGAAAGGTGGTATACATTAAATGTATCCAATGTAGCATTTCATATCTTTTTAATTCAAAAGTGAGAATATATACTGACTAGAAATTTGAATTTAGTGGATGCTATATTAACGAGAGCGGATGTGCAACTTTGATAACATTATGACATTTTCTACATTCTTATTGAAAGGCTGTAACTCATGAACCCCTCAATAAAAGGAAATGTAAGTTTCTTATATATATTTTATTTATTTAGAAAATAACCAGGAAGAAATCCTTATTTCAGAAAAATAGTAAATTTTATAATTACTTTATTTATGAAAAAATAGTCTAAGAATTTAGAGTAGTATACAAGCTATTTACTTAAATATCATTTTTTTAATATTAAATATTCAGAAATAAGTATTTATTTCGGAATATTATTTTGAAAATAGCTATCAAGTAATAACTTATAACATATAAAATACAACAATAAAAGTAAATTAAAATTAGCTGTAGAAGTTGGATATGAAACAATAAAACCTTATAAAAGTATAGTTTGCTGTTGCTTCTATCTATAAAAAAAATTATGTTAAACCATAGGAATATCATCTAAGACAACTAGTTCGTGTCTCACAACATTTTTGTCAAGAAATTAATAATTTCTTTCCGAACAATT
The DNA here is from genome assembly GCA_026290005.1 of Latrodectus geometricus. NCBI lineage: Eukaryota > Metazoa > Arthropoda > Arachnida > Araneae > Theridiidae > Latrodectus > Latrodectus geometricus. The sequence continues at coordinate 30,255 of JAPDSC010122036.1, read as the reverse complement.
CTATTTAACTTTCTATTATTATTTTTGACATTATGATTTCAAAAATTTAAATTTCAGAAATTTTGATATAATTATGACGCATGAGAGATATTTCATACATACAAAATTTATAATTAATTAAAAAAAACTTGAAAAACATTGAAATTAATTAGTAATATAATTTGTATTTGGTATTCAGTAGTAATGGCTCTCGAAAATTTAATTTTGCAATGCGATAAAATAACTCGAGTGACACTTAATATTAAATTTTATAATATTTTTTATGTTAAAATTAAAATTTTAAAATGTGTACATTCAAAGTAGAAAGGCCCTAGAACAAGATATAGTTACTTTTATAAAATCTTTTTATAATTTTAAGTGCAGTTACAGAGTTTTAGTAGCGAAAATCAATTTCGTTACTACCATAATCTTAACTCTTAACAGAATGGATTAGAGTGCCTCTAAAAATAGACAAGAAAACTAATCGAAATCTCAGAATCCTTAAAATTAGGTATGAGAAATTAAGAAAATATTATTTCATCAATAGAAGAACAAATTCGTGAGAACAATTTATAAATTTTTAAAATCAAAAAAAGGTATCGATACGTTACAGTCTTTGTAATTGGAATGCTATTTCAATACATTTTTTCTCGAGAACTTTTTTCGTATTTTAATTTTTTATTTCAAATTTGAAAAAAAAATTCAAATTTAAATGAAAAAATTAAAATATTAATGTAGAATTCTGTAAAAAAACAAAGTTATTCTCAATCTTAAGTTAAGACCTTGTTGAAAGGAACAGATTATAATTTCTTATGCTTATTTTATTAAAAATATTCTCCTCACATAATTATTCCATCATCATTATTTTTTTACATTTAAATTTATTACAAAGTAAATGGCTTAAATCTGCCAAATCTGTTGGTGACTTTAAATCGTTTTCCTGTTCTTACAAAAAATGAAAGGAAGAAGTTACTATTTTATACAAGAAACATAAATCAAGTTTTGCCCACAATACACGCCTACTACCTATGTCACGTAATTTAGGATATCAGCACACTTGGAAAAGAAATGGTTACTTTGATACTTTTTTTCCTGAACAATGAATGTAAAGGTTTTTCTCTTCTCGGTATTTTTTAGTTTCATACATAAATAAAATGAAAAACAAAATAAAATTATTATTAGTTCTACAGAAAGGTTGTATTGCTAAAAAAAAAAAAAATAATAAAAAAAAAAAAAAAAAAAACTAATCGTATTTTGAAAAGTGTGAAATAAGTTCTTTAACTTTTATAAGTTGTTATCTTCTTGTCGTTTTATGAATTCGTAGTATACAGCATAAATATTTAAGATAAAATTCATAGCGTCTCTAAATTTCATAATGATGATTTATGTTTCTAAAAGGAATACATGTACATACAAAAGTAATTAAAAAAAATATCTGTTAAAAAAAATGGCTGGCAAAAGTATTAAAAAAGCGTAAAGATAGGAAGTGAAAAAAACTTCTGGAAAATATTTCAATTAAATAAAGATTATAATAATATTAATAATATTTATCATAACAGATATTAACAAATAATTTTTCTTAAAAAATGGTTCTTACGAACGAATACGAAAATATTAATAAATGGTTTTTTTAAATTTTGCTTGTGGCGTGCAAAAATGTAAAGTATAAAATAAAACTGGACTTATCTGTTTTATTGAATTTATTTCAAGATTTATTATTATGGAATAAAAAAATACTTCGTCAAATTTTTAGGATTTTTAACAGTCACATTGTTTTAACTTAGCATATTTGATATTTGTTTCGAAGAGTAAGAAAACACATATTTTAAAAACCTTTTTGCAACTTATTAATTTGCTTTATAATTTATTCTCTAAAAAATTTTTTTATATGGTTAATCTCAAATATAAATAGGAAATTTTATTTGAAATATTGTTCTTTTGCAATAACGAAAGGAAATAAATATATTTCATGAAATTGTCGACTTATAAATAAGATAATTGGTTGCACAAAGGTATTAATTCATAAAGGTCGCTTAAGAATACATTTTATACATACATAACTAACGTACAAAGCTAAATTAACATTTTTGCGATATTTTTGAATAAGCTGTATAGATCTTATTACAACAAAATTAATCTGCTTATTAATCAACAAAAGCTCACAAAATATGCTAAATACGAATTACTAAAATTTATTTTAAATACCAAAATGTATTATTATAAAAATTAGATTTTTTTTTTTTTTTTTTTTTTTTTTTGTATAATGCCCTATCTCAATTTCAATAATTGTGTTCATGTTTATGAATGATCAGATAAAAGAACGTAATGATGATACAGCGTAAATTATTTTAAAATTGGGTTTTATATAATTCTCTATTGTTTGGTTTTCATGAGATAATAAAATGAGATTGATATGGCTTGATTTTGATTCTTATCGCCTTTAAAGCATCTTAAATACAAGCATTGGACACAGCTCTTATTCAATCGGTTTGTTTAACTTCGCAAGTTTGCTTCAAATCATATTAAAAAAAGGATTAATATAGAATGATATATTCTTAAACTTTAAATTCTAATCCATTGTAAATTCCTTTATTATGCCCAATTCAAAACAATTTTACTAAAATTCCACTATTATTGCTTTGGAATGATCATATATCTATAATGCATATTATAACTCAGAAAATCCTGCTAATAAATTTTAATAGCAATCTCAACATTTGATTCCGTCATTTATAAGCCTATCATATATTCGCATGTCGTTCACATCATCAAGTCATTAACCTTATGGTAATTATTTGATTATATTATCTGAATAATGTCCCCACTTAAAATATCCTAGTTCCATATCAGTTTCACCAATAAGCTTACTTACAATGCGTGTTATCACTAGTGCATGACACGACCCAAGAGTCATTCTCGTAACATATAATGAGATTTTCATTTTATATACTCAACTCGTTTGTGATTTGTCAGTTTTAACTTAAATCTTCAGAAACTACTTTAAACATCCAGGGTTGCTGACTATTTTAACGCAATTTTCGACATTTTTGTTCTATTTATATTGAAGATATTTTTTCAAAACATTTTTAGGAAATATTTTTGCTCTATTTCCTTTTTTCAAATTCGAACTCCAAATTAATTAAACTTTTCTTGCAGGAACAATTTTTTTCATGTATGGGTATTTTAAAGCAAGAATTGTTTTAATAGCTCATTTAATTTATACAATTCAAAATTTAAAAGTCTGGGTTATATAATATTATAAAAAATGCTGTTCACAAGTTAATTTTTAAATTATATGCATGTCAAATTACTTAAATTTTGAATTAAATACTCCATAATATATTCATTGCAAAAAGGTGAAAATACTTGAAACTCCCAAGAGATGAGCAGCTAAAACTAATGAAAAGTATATGACAGAATTGAAAGATTTAAAAGAATGAATCTTTCAATTGTATTTATTAAGAAAGCCAAAATAAATTATTCTTTCAATATATATTTGAATTTTAAGTATATTTTCACACTCACCAGTAAGAAAATATAATGAAATATCTAGATGAAAAAGCTTGATGAGATTTACATTATAGCTTTTCATTAAAGGGAAATACTAATATTAAATGTTATCAAACTAATATCAATTCGGAATTTTAATTTATTTTTGTTATATTATACTTTTTTATGGTCTAAATAATTCCACTTTGTGCATCAAGTAAAATTAATTTTCATATCTAAATCAGATGTTCTGGAATTTTCGCACGTTCATTTTAGTAAAGAACCAAGAGACGGATAGTCCTTTATCTCAATTAACCCCCCCCCCGTGCTGAGGAAAATAATTGGAAAAAAAAAAGCCTTTTATATAGGTTTATGTGATAATTGATAATTAAAACATTTTGTGTGTGTGTGCATTTCCATTTTTCTGTAACAAGCCTTTTTATTTTATATAGCAAAAAACATAATTTACAGATATATATGACACATAAAAATATGAGAATAGTTGATCTGGTGTTAAAAGATTTTTTAAGAATAAAATAAAAAGAAATCTATTAGTTTATCGATTACTTTTTTAAGAAACAGTTTAAAGATTAAGAACTTTTGATTTAATAAAAAAAATCAAATGTTTTTAGTGATTGAAAAATATAAATGAATTATGATTAAATTAACACAGAATATTTTTCTATTTTAAGCAGTTACTTTTTTATAATCTTACAGTTTAAACAAGGAAAATTGTTCTGCGATAAATCTAATGTAACAATTATTGTTGTAATTATTGTTGATATATATATGTTTTTGCTCGCATATTTGTAAAGCATAGTTATTTAAATGAAAATTTTAATTATAATTAACAAATTTCAAAATGATTTCTTAAATTATCTGGAAAAGAAACATTTATTTTTAGAAAATTTTGCAAACACGTAGTCCAATATTAATGAATGAAACGATAAAAAATTTCGTCATATTTGAACATTTATGATTAAATTTTTCTTGTTTGATATTGATGTTATACAGAGTTAGAGTCAAAGGAAAGGCTCTTTTTTATAAGTTTCAGAATAAAACTGCATAAACTTTCAAAAGTATGGCTTTGATACATAAAATCTTTCGAATATTTCAAATTTACAGTGAAAAGCGAGTTGTAATGAATTCGCTGAAATAGCTCACAGAAAAATATTAAAAAATTTGCGAAAAACTTTTATTCTTTTTAAATAAATAAATAATAAAATTATTGAATAGAAGCACATTATAGAGAACTTTTTTCATTCAACATTGAATATTTCACTTTTAGCTATCACAGAACCTTTTCTTTGTGTTTTAAAATATATAAACGTAATATTTTATATTACGTTTTAATTCCAATATATTATTTCTCACATACATCCATTTAAACACGTTTTACATCACAAATTTTAAATTTTTTGCAGAAATGAAAATTTGGCAAAAAATTATAAGTTCGCAAGAAAAGAAAAGTGTAAAACGAAAAAAAGATTTCCTTCACAATCTGGTTAAAATTTCTATCGACAAAATTTTAAATGCAGTTGTTTTTCCCCCAACCGTTTCAACCAATATTTCGATATTTTAAATTATTTCTTTTTAGTAAACTTATAACTACAACTGAAATACTGAAAACTGGGAATTGTAATAAATTTAATCTTAAAAAATATTTTTGTTACAGTTTATATGTTTTTCATTATATATTTCCATCACATATTTTTGTTACAAAACATCCAAAAGTTTTCTAAATAATTCATCCAGATTGTCATCAATAGACTCTTTTACTAATTCAGTGTGATGTAAATTAAAAAAAAAAAATCTGAATTAATAATTCAATGTACAATATTTTCTATTGACTGATTCATTTTGAAAGAAAATAATTGCAATTTATTAGGTTTTATTAATCGTATAATGAAAAAATTCGTAATTCAATCGACTTAACAAAAATAACCACGGGCAATCAATTTAACAACTATCAGTTAAATATTGTGTAGGACTTACAAAATTCTACATAATTCGATAAAGGATTTCTGAAAAAAATAAAAACTTAAGAAATAAACTGTAACTTTATGGTAACGAATGAAAAATCGATTTAAATCAAAAACAAGTAAAAAAAAAAGTAATTTAGAGATTGAAATTTTTAGCTTACACAGAGAAAAAAATTGGGCTTATTTTAGTTTTTTTTAAGTAATAAACAAAATTTAATCTTCCCAGTGAGAGATATAAAGTGGTTATCCTTCAAAATTTCGGGCACGTTTTTGTCTTTTGGATAAGTAAACAGGTGGTATATGTACAAAATAAATGATGGAAATGCTCACATTTCCTTGTAAAATAAATCTTAAAAGAATAAATTCTTGAGTAAAAAGGTCTGAGCAGAATAAACAGGTTGTTGATCCTTTTAGAATTTCTCTAGCGGGAGGCAAATATTTTGTAAAGAATGGAGAAGTGCTCACCTTGAAAGTCGCAACCAGTCTCTCCGTATCCGTAGAACGGGGTGTTGGCTCACCGGGCAACCCCGTCTTGACGCTGAACTCTTCCCGCCGAAGGAAGGGGCTCGGGCATCCGCGAAGATTCCAGCAACTGGGATTTGATGTCGTCTGCTTTTGGAACACAGCGGGAGGCAGGACCGACCGGTCTATCTTCTCCGGACTCGATTTCTCGTCTGACACAGCAGAGACAGTAGTGTTCAGCGTGTGGTATCCGAGGTCATGACCCGGCGACAAGCGGCCCGTTGGAGGCGGCGGACAGAGGGTCATCTGTTGCAGGCCCAGCAGCGGCCCGTCGTCCTCCGCCGCATGAGTGCGGGGGTGGTTGTCTACTGGATTATCCGGGTAGAGAGCCATAGGGCCAGCAAAGGAAGTTGCTTAAAGGCTGCAGAAGCTCGCATGCCGGTTGATTCATTTATGAGAGTCTGCAAAAAAAAAAAAGGAACAATAAGGTACTGGTAATAGCAAGGCCATGAAAATCATGTTCAAAATAGCAGGAAAATTGCAATTCTTCTCAGTGGGTGATAATTTTGCACATGACTATCATTGATTATCATTTTCGTCGTTTTAAAATATTAATCAAAATCTCTCAAGTTAAAGAATAGTGATAATTTTTTCCTTTTCTTATTTTAATCACTTCAGGAATTTTTCTTTCTTAGTTTAATTTTGTTTGTCATCACTAAAAAAGCGTCAAATACAATAAAAATAGTAACACCCTATTTTTTTAATTTATTGGCAGGAAAACAGATTATCTATACAATATTAAGAATTTTTATTATAATGGTATAAACACTAAAACTAAATGCAAATAAATAGTTTTTGAATTGTTGTTTTTAAAATAATACATAAAAAAAATAATACCTTTCACATGAAAATTTGAAACTAATTTTTATTTTTATCAAAATGATCATTTATGAACCTAAGACTCTAAAAATACAGTAATTTACATTAAGATTTCTATTATTACTAGGTTTTCTAAAAGAAAGTAATTTGATTTCAGTTGAAAAATTCATTACAAAGGAAATTTTAGTTTATGATGGCAAAAGATTAAACATTATTTATGTAAATAAGGATATTTTTAATTGATAGAATAAAGAGAGTTTCATCAAAATGATTAAAATTATCCAATTTCTAAAATAATAGTTATTAAAATTGTTTATAAATTATGTTATTCTTCATATTAATGTGAATGTTCAAAAGTGAAGACAACTTGAAATTCTGTGTATGATGTGGAATTTTTCTACCTATTTTCACAATTTAAAGCTGAGTCGAAACAGAAGAAACGAGCATGTTTTCATTTCGTGGTCATTATCTTGACGTTTCGAGTGGTTGCATAATTTTAATCAATTGTGGTTTCAAAATGATTTTATATTCATTTTAATCATTTTCGCTTTATTGAGAGAACTAAAGTTTTGTATAACATCTGAAAGGTATTGGGAAATTACATTATCTGTTATTATTATTTTTTTTAACTTTCTTTCAATGTTTTTTAGTATTATGTAAATATGTTATAAATGCAAACTTATATAATTTACCGACTTTAAATTTACATATTTATTTACTTATACTTATAAAACGATTAGAACTTTGATTTGTTTTACAAGACAAACAAATTCTTATAATTTCCAGAAGACGAATTGAAGACTTTTATAGCTGGCATATAATGCCGAAAGCATTGAAGTAGATGTCAATTACAAATGCTGATCGATTCTTTGGTATCATCATTTCATGATTATGTAAATAATTACAAACCAACCATCCGAAAAGCAATGTTCTGCCTTACAATCCCCATATGAAAAATTAATATACTGCTGCTGTAGCCAAGTGGAATGGAAAAAGAGTGATTTCCACCTGTTTAGCATCTTTGATTGCAGCAGCCATTATTAAGGTGATAGCTGTCAATAATATGCAGAAAAGATGCATACTAATATAAATGCATGCAATGGTATTATGATTTTGCATCGAGGTACTTGGTACTACGGTTTTGTGATGATGATCGAGATGTATCTTGTATCTTGATGACAATAATTCAATGGACACCAAATCTACAGATGAAAATTATTAAGCATCGCATATTTCGAGACAGAAGCATGATGACCAGGGTACGAAGCTCATTGGGAGAGAAATTGCGCTTAATTTTACATTTAAAGACGAGAGATGTAATGTATCGGGAGGAAGCCCTAGAGCCCAGTGTAACTTTGTAAATTGCAGCAGCTGGCTCTGTTTTCGTTTTAATTGTATTGCAAGTATATATATTTATAAGTTATTGTCATCGACGTATCTTTGGATTGTGAAGAGATTGTGATCTATTCTTGAACTTCAAAAATTTCAAGAAGCCTCAGCTGTGTTTTGAGCAGAAATTGCCCACCCTAGTCACTTTCGTAGATTTGGAAATTACTTAAGAATGACAGTTGCTTAATTCTGTTGTGATTGACTATTTCATCGGAACCATCGTTAAACGCTGTAAATTTAGAGTGCAAATAAAAAAAATGCTTCTTTAACCAATTACGTTTTGATTATTTTTTTAATTAAAGAATAAAGAATTCGTCTTATAATTTATGAAAATTCGAATTAGAAATTTAAATTAGAATTTGAAAATTAAATTAGAAAATTTTCATATTTATGTGAATAAAATTCCTTTTTTACTTTATGAACAAGCAAATTTCTTATGGTATTTTTTAAAAATCAAACTAAATCAGGGAATTTTTCATATTTTAACGTTCAATATTTAGCTTTACAAACAATCACACTTTAACTACACTAGAATATTTTCACCTATTGATAAACATTTTGCAATGCGTTCTTTAATAAGAAAATTTCATTAAATAAGGTGGATCTTTGGTTTTAAAGTCTTTAAGTACTTCATAGAAGAAGTGAACTTCTTACTCAAATTACCAAAAATGGATATAACGTTTAAATTTTAAATCGTTTTTGAATCAATAAATTACATCCAGTGAAATAGTATTTTAGAATATTAGCTATCAACACTTTTATTAGTTATTTTCCATTTCGTATACACATTTTAGGGATGCAACTTTTATTATAATGAAAAAAAAAAGAACTAAGAGAAATAGTCAGAGACATGAATTTTTTTTTTTTTTTGACAATAACAGAGAAAATTAAATTGCTTAACAATGCACAGTTTTTAATACAATATACTAACTTGTATTTACATATTTTGGGCAAAATAATGCATTTAAAAGAAAATCAAAGATTTTAAACTTTAAAAAACTTTACATTTCTTTCATTAAAAGTTTTAAACTTTCTCTAAATTAATTTATATTCTAATTTAAATCTCATTCTTAAATTCTGTAAATACAAAACTTGTATTTACATCGATGTTTTCTTAAGAATTTTTTCAGAAAAAAATAATAATTTTCTGAAAAGATTCCTATATTAGTTTGCAAATTAACAGTAAAAAGTAATAATAGTAAAAAGTATGGCAATATAACAGTAAAAAATTTCATCGATTTTTGATCTATTAAGAGTTTTTTTTTTTTTCGTTGTTATTTCAATAGTGCATAAAATATAAACTTTAGCACA
>JAPDSC010122036.1:0-20364 GCA_026290005.1 Latrodectus geometricus | reverse complement strand
CATCTTGAGAGTTGAGATGTGATCAGACATTACTAGCAAGTTCTAAAAAGAATATATGCATTTTGAAGGGAGATTATTCATGGTTTGATTGCAATGAAGAGGAGCTGAGTCTGATTTTTATATTATAAAAACTAACTTTTAATGGCTATTTTAAGATTTTAAAGAAACATTTACTCCTATTTATTCAAAATTATAAATTAAAAAACATTTTAATTTTCTGTATGATATGATGAAAAACTGATCTTACATTCTTCAAAAAAAAGGGCTCTCTTAAATATTAAAATGATACTCTTAAAATGACCTTTATGTATTCTCAAAATAATTTGTTATAAATTTTCTAGAATCTTAATAAATTATGAGTCCTTTATTAGTAATCAACATCTTATAAAAGACTTAAAGAAAATGTTATGTGTCTATATTTATATTTGAGAAGAAATTGTATGACATTCTCACATATCCATGATAAAAAAATATTCAAACTGTTTTATTATTTAGTCAAAATATTTCTGAAACAATGACTGAAAATGATAGATTTTTTAAATGATATTTTTATATGATTCAGAAAAATATGGTTTTTTAAGACATTTTGCTTCTGCATTCATGTAATTTTCCTATTCATGTATAATTTAAATTTACACTAACAGTATCAATACATTTGAAAAGGTTTTGTATTTCTTTCCTTAAAATAAATGGGGATTGCTTAGCAGTTTTTGTAATAGACATTTCAGGTATTTAAGCACTATATACACATGGTTCTCAAAGATTTTATTATTACACTCACATATTCATTGAAAGTAAGCACGTAGAATGGATCTTAATTCACTAAAGTTTAAAATTAAGTATCAGGTTTTATACATTCTGAAAGTAAAAAAGTTTATTTATTACATTGTAGTACATGCGTTTTATTGAATAATTAGGAATTAAAATTTTTATTACCTAATTAATATTCACTTTAATAATCTAAGAATTATTCTCAATTTTTTCCTGATCAAATTCATCTTGAACACCTGCAATATTTCACAAAAACAAATTATAGTTAAAAAACGTAATTTTTATGAAAACATGATTTATAAGAATTGAATTACTAATTCGGAACCTTTGACGCCATATTAATTACCTAAGATAACAAAGCGAGCTAAGCACAGAAAACCTTGAGAAATTTTTTGGATTTGCATATCAAATGAAAGAGTAATGGATTTTCGACACAGACACCATTAATTAATGGTTTACCCATCGGAATCTTCCCCTAATCACGCTTAGCCATTGTATACCAACCTAAGCATTTATGGAGGTATTTAATTTTTAATCGCCAGAAATACCTTGATTTCGCCCCCTTCTTTAAAAAATGACGCCTCGACCGGAGCTTTATCACGAAGCGTTAGGCATTGGGGCCTAAGCTTAACCCGATAATTACATGAGAAACCGCAGGGAAACACAACAAAAGTCATAAATAACAAAATAAAGGCTCCTCCTCTATCGGGCAGCCAGATCTGGACGATCGAACAGTCTGTACCGTGCTCGATGATACAACCTGCTCACGTCTTGAGGAATGCATTTATTAAAACAGTGTGCCCATACTCCACGCGTTTTCTTGGTCATTAGAGGTTAGGTGTGGCGTACTGCTGAAGACGAATTGTTCGCTAATTTTCCTGCCTCAGAGCATCGGGCCCAACCTTTGGAAAATCACCATCCTATAGATGTATCCATAAATTATATCATGTTTTCAAACGGTCCGCCTTCAAGCAGGCTTAAAGAAGATACTCTGGTCGAGAGAGACTTATTTCATTGCGAAAGAAAGGTGGATTTATTTTTTTCGTACCTCTAATTGTCAATTTTCTTATCTGTCCTTCTATTTCTAAAAGTCGCTTCAAGTACTGAAGATTCCTTTATAATAAAGAAAGGATATCTCTGTTGGTGGAATTATCGATACAAATTCAATAAATAACTTTTGTATTTAAAGATTAATTATTTCACACACACACACACAAACACAGATCTTTATAAGAATAACTATATTTAATTAGATTAATATTTACGAAAATAACACTGGTTTTCTTGTGACACCATGCACGTTATTTCAGTAAACTAGATGCGAGTAAAGATAAAACTTAAAAGATAAATTTTTATGTTTTCACTGGTATTCGTATCAGTAAAAATATATACATTTACAATATTTTAAAAGTATTATTTATGAATATAAAGCAATTAAAGATTTTTTTTTTATTTTCGGTAGATTTTGTTGGAATTAAAAATGTGCTTTTACTTTTCAAACTTTACATTTGATAATTCTTATAAAACAATTTGATTTTCTTAAAAAAATTTATGTTTTTGTCTAACATTTCATGATATAAGGCTTTAATTTCTTAAATTTTTCCCAAACGGTTATAAAATTATTTGCTTCAAAAAAGGAATTTTCTTTTTATAAAAAAATGCAAATAAAAATTCTGATTGACAATGATTGCTTACAAAACTGAAAATAAAATTGACGTTAAGATAAGAGCTAAGTTCTTGGAATTTATTTTTTTGAAAACCAATTTTACTAAACTAATAAAATATTATCAGATGATCCTTATTGTAATAACTCAACTTGCCTTACTTCAGTTACCGTTTGCGTAGGCAGAGAAATAAATGCAGTGAATGACGACGTGCTGATTAAAGTGATCGATAGCAAATAGTTATTTGTTAAATTGTTATCACTGCGAATAACTTTAAGAAATTTCTACAAAATACCAAACAAACACTTCAAACTCATGATAATATATAAATCATCGTCAATGTAATCGAGTATAGAAATGCTCTCATTTATATATTGTGGAACATGTCACATGTAAATGAGCCTTTTCAAAATAAATTGATCTTTTTACGACACAAAAAATAATAAATAACGAAAAATAAAAAATGACAAGTTTAATCTAAATCTGCATTTAATTCATTCATGAATGTTTTATAAATTAAAAATCCCTAAATAAGGGTTCAAAGCTATAGCTACTAAAATAAATTATTCCATTTTCGGTTTCCTCTCTAAATAAAATAGTTCGGTTTCCTCTCTAAATAAAATATAATTTTTCTTCCCTTAAACATTACTGAATGATTAAGCTCATCACTTAATTAGTATGATCTTGCACTAAACAGAAATATTTGACCTTCCCAAGCACTTGTTGACATTCAATTTTATTTTATTAATTCATAAAGACAAAAATTCTTTAATAATTAAAAGATACTTAATGGAGTTTTAAAGATAATAAAGACTTGGTGAAATTTTCTCTTGATTATGTCTATAAATAAACAAGTTCCATCAGACAAATTCAAGTAATTTAGGACGTAAAAAATTTTAATATTAATATAATAATTTTAACAAAATTATATCAAAAGAATTTGTTAATTGGTCAGATGTTTTATAAATCAAATTAGAGCTTTAGGCTCATTTAATAGTATTTTACCAGAATTTTCTAAAGATACAAGAAATGTGATATTATTTTAATTATAAGTTAATTCTGCTTGGTTTAAATCTTTTAGGTTAAAAATTAAACCAGTTTATCTGCTTTATATGAAAACTCATTGTCCACTGAAAATTTTGTTTGTTTATTTATAACAAAAGAGTTTAGTGAAACAACAGTAAACTTAAATTGTGTTTTGTACAGAAAAGAAAATAATAATCTACAAATTTATTTGAAATATTATGCAGTTAATTTAAAACTTTAGCAACTTCATTTATTCCTACATTATCTACTTTAATGCATATTATTCTTGTTTTTATTTCTTTCGTATCTTGTTAAGAAAGAAATTACGAAAGATGTAAAATATTGACTACGATTACATTTATCCTATTTTCTTTCCTGCGTATTTCGTATTCTTATCGTGGAACAGAGAGAAAAATGTTTGATAAATATTTGTTTTCTTTAAGGACATTTTACTGCAATAACATATAGAATACAATTTAAAAACATAAGAAATTGTATGCCTCATTTGCGAAGAAAATGACAATCCTATTTAAAAAAATGTGCTCTTTAAGGTTCTTAGACGAATCAATATTTTTAATTTATCAAGTAATCAATCATTTGTTTTTCTTATATTTTTCGACAATGTAGAAAAGGTTATATATATATATATATATATATATATATATATATATATATATATATACTACTGGCCATTAAAATTGCTACACCAAGAAGGCGACATGCGCTACAGACGTGAAATTTATACGAAAGGAAGAAGGTGCTGTGATATGCAAATGATTAACTTTATTAGCGCATTCAGACAAAGCAGGCACCAGTAGCGACACCTACATTGTATTTAAATGAGGAAATTGTTCAGCCGGTTCCTCATACACAAATTGCATTTGAACGTTGTTGCCCGGTGAAAAGTTGTTGTGATGCCTCGTGTAAGAAGGAGAAATGCGTACCAGCACGTTTCTGACTTTGATAAAGGTCGAATTGTAGCGTACAGGGATTGCGGTTTATCTTATCGCAATATTCCTGCTCGCGTCGGTCGAGATCCAATGACTGTGAGCAGAATATGGAATCGATGGATTCAGGACGGTAATACGGAACGCCATGCGAGATCTCAACGGCCACCTATCACTAGCAGCCGAGAAGACAGGCATATTATCCACATGGCCGTAATGGATCATGCAACCACGTCACGAGCCGTGAGTCAAGAAACGGGGTCGTTTGGAAGACAACAAGTGTCTGCAAGAACAGTTCGACGACGTTTGCAGCAGCATGGACTCTCAGCTCGGCGACCATGGCTGCAGCTTCCCTTGACGCTACGACATAGACAAGAGCGCCTTCAATGGTGTGATCAACGACGAAACCTGGCCGCACAAATGGCGAGACGTCATCTTTTCAGATGAATCCAGGTTCTGTGTACAGCATCATGATGGTCGCATCCGTGTTTGGCGGCATCGTAGTGAACGCACACTGGTAGCGTGCATTCGTCATCGTCATACTGGCCCATCACTTGGCGTGATGGTATGGGGTGCCATTGTATACACGTCTCCGTCACCTCTTGTTCGCATTGACGGTGATTTGAACTGTGCATGCTACATTTCTGGTGTGTTACGACCCGTGGCTCTACCCTTTATTCGAGCCCTGCGAAACCCCACATTTCAGCAGGATAATGCTCAACCGCATGTTGCCGGTATTGTACGGACCTTCCTTGATACGGAACATGTTCAGCTGTTGTCCTGGCCAGCACGTTCTCCAGATCTTTCACCAATAGAAAACGTCTGGTCAATGGTTGCCGAGCGACTGGATCGTCACCAAATTCCAGTCACTACGGTTGATGAACTGTAGCATCGTGTTGAAGCTGCATGGGCATCTGTACATGTATATGCAATCCAATCTCTGTTTGATTCAATGCCCAGGCGTATAACTGCTGTTATTATTGCCAGAGGTGGTTGTTCTGGGTACAGATTTCTCAGGATCTATTCTGCCAAATTTTTTGAAAATTTAATCACTCGTTATTTCTAGTATAATATATTTGTCCAATAAATATCATTTTGTTATCTGCATTTCTTCCTGGTGTAGCAATTTTAATATCAAGTAGTGTATATATATATATATATATATATATATATATATATATATACATAAATTAGTTTAATTCCATTCAAAGCATTTAAAGAATGATGAGGTGCCTTAATATGAAGTAAAATCTATACCTGCGGATTTCAACAGATACTATATATTTTTCATTTGACACCATTTCTAAAAAAAATATAAAACCTGATAATGTAAAAAAAAGAAATTTCCTTTCCTTCAATCACTGAAATTTTAACAAACAATAAAATTTGAAATTTTAAGAGAATATATGTACTAAAGCAATAAATTGTAGTTACTGAAAAAATATAAATTAATTTAGGTATAAAACCATTTTTCAAAACTCTTGAAGTTATTCTTAGAATAGAACAAAAAATGATAAAAAATTAATTTTCACATGTAATATTAATTTAAATTTGTTACTATCATTAAATTAAAAGAAATAAATAATTCCTGATTATATTTATTCTCTGATCCAATTTTTTTATTCAGTCAGTAAATAGAGCTATAGCTTGTTTCAAAATGTGTTAAGTACCAAACAAACTATTAAAATGAGAAAAAAAACTTTTTTTATCACAAAATTATTTTATTATATTATTTCAAAAATATTTTTTAAGAAATTTTGTATAAAAAAAATAAAATATTTTTTTATCATGCTTCATTCATTTATAAAATGTTCAACTCTTCAAAATGTTTTATTTTTCAAAATTACAGGAACTCGACCAACTAAACTTCTTCAAAGCTTGAATACCCTCCAATGATTAGCTCTTCATTCTAATCATTATTGATCATTTTTACAGCCATTAATAAAGAATTTAGAAGTATTATGTATTGAAAATCACAAAAGGAGAAATCTCAATATTTTATTTTGTATTTATTTGTAAATTGTATGCACACTTTTACATTAAAAAAAAAATTAAAAATCTGATCATAGTTAAGATTGCGCATATTAATTAATGAATTTAAATCTAATGAAAGCAGAAATTCCAAATCTTTTTTTTTTATTTATTTATTTATTTTTTAAATTGCAAGTGTAATACAAATTTCTTTTTTTATTCCATTATTTCCTTCTGTTGAATTAATATGAAAATAGAAGATAAAACATTAAATGAAAGATAGAAAAATTTTTGCTGATTAGATGACTAATTATAAATATTTTATTAATTGTTCAAAAAGTATTGTAAATTATCAATGAAACCTTTGTTTTATTGTCTCAAACCACAACAAGATATCGAAGACAATTATTTCATTCATATCTGTGTGTGTCCATATCTTTTATTCATTACTTTCATGTAAATGCTTAATACACTTGTTCATTTAGACAACTAATTTAATTACAAATTCACGTGAATAAAACAATAGTTTTACAATCTTTGTTTCCTTTTCTTCAAATCAATGTACAATGTACAATCTTTGTTCCGAATGAAATAATAAGTAAATGCATGATATTTGTTTATGAAAATAAGTGGGCAAACGGAATTGTTAATCGTACATTTGTTAAGGATATAAATAAAATTACCTATTACCTATTAGTAGGGCAGTATAGATAAGCTTCCACATGTGGAAGTATGTTAGTAACTTTTCAATATGTATGTACTTATTTAGATGAGAGATAACACAGAAATGCATTGAAATAAACGTTTTCAAGACAAACAGCAGAAATGATTGACGGGAGAGTAGAATTCATTGACTTAATAGATTTGAAGTACTCAGTGACTCTTAAGACAATTAAGCATTTACGAGTATTAAATCAAAGATAACTATTCAACGTTTAAGATACAATAAAAATATTCGCATCATCCGCCATTCACACAACAATTACGTTTGACGAATGAGCCATCTGGTCCATTGCGTGAAACTTTTCAAGTCACTAAGAATGGTTTATTAAATCACAAACTGCCTCATCTCCACATTTCAGTCATAGAACATTACTCGCGTGACAATAAATAGTTTGATCAAAAAGTTCTTATTTTTTTCATCCCTCCCTCCTTTCCACCAAATGATGGTCTGCGAGCTTGTTTCTTATCAGCCGCTGGCAGCTGCGCGTGGTGCAAGCGATCATTAGAGCTCCATAAATTACGATGCCATGCGGAGTTTAAGTGGTTCAAAATTAGAATGACGACGATCTCTCTTTTTCGGTGTTTTGTTTTCTCGATGACTAAATCAATGTTTTCTTCTTTCGGGCAGCGAGCATTAAGGGAAGAGCTCCGAAGAACTCGGAGCATCCACTTCTGGAACATTTTCTTATCAACGACAAAGGTGTGGCTCATTAATTCAGTCCAGGAATTCTTCTGACAATTAGCATAAAATTGTTTCCACAGAAGAACTTTCTTAAGCCTATCTCTTCGCATTGTCTGCCGCATCGTCCCTTTCTTTCGGAGTACCTCTTGATGGAGGTTTAATCGCAAAGCACAAGGTGATTACGACGCTGCAAATACAAATTCGAATTTTTCTTTTAAAGAGTTATCATCTGCGCTTTCTTTCTACACCACTCCTATATGGCATGCCTGAGAAGCATGGCGAATGTCATTGCGAAAGACACGAAAAGTGCTCTCGCTTTCTTGATCAATGCTTTGGATTATAAATAACTTTGTTTCTCGAACGGATTAAAATATTACATGCGATAATTAAATACAACCCAACTTTATTAATACTGTCTTTGCGTCACCTTTATATTGCCATTCTATGTTACAATATTTTTTGCTTGTCATGTAATTATCTTTTAAGTTAATGCATTTATATAATAATAAATTTTGCGTTTAAATAAATTTTAACAATGTAATAAATTCTTATATAAATAATCTAGGTGTAAAACTATAGATAAGTTTAAGGTAAATTGGTTAAAATATAGATTATAATTTCAAATAAGAATTCAATACTCCACCTCAGAAAATTTTAATTTATTAAATTATAAATTTGTTTATTTTATATATTAGAATATGATCAGATTTTGTTCCAGTAAGAAAAGCCTTTGATTAATGAGACTTTCTCATATAGTTATGTGATTAAAACGAGACTTTATTATATAATAATTAATTAAAAAAAGCCTATACAGATTTAAAATTGAAGAAAAATATAAATGAACATGTACTTTATTAATAGCTTTATAATAGTTTAATTAATAGCTTTGAATAAAATATTTCATTTTGTTCTCAATGACACTTCTTTTTTTCCTTCCTGATAAATTAAATACACATAAATAATAAGTATTTAAAATCAATTTTTCAAAATTTGGATATTTCGTTGTATTTCTCTGATTTTAATTTGTATCCCCTGTTTATCAAAAAAAAAAAAAAAAAAAAAATCTCAAATAAACAAGATTTACCTGTATATTTTCAAGAAACTTTACTAGTTAAATATTTATAAAATAACTATTTAATGATTAATGCAAGCAACATCAGACATATAACTAACATTTTTAAAATACATAATATTACAATTTAATTATCAAAATTTATCTCATCTATCTAATGAATCTAATCAATTTCTCACCAAAAATAACTTAAAAACCAATCGTATTGATTGTAAAGATTATATAAAATGATATGAAAATTTTATTATAAAAATATAAATAAATTTGGATATATTCACTCTGTTTTGCTGATGCTTTGAAGAAATCCTTAGAATTCTTTAAAATTTTGAAGCTATCTGAAAGATGCATTTTTGATACATTTCAGCAACAAATATTAGTCGCATAAAAAATAATGAAGTCATAAATGTAAGAAAATTTTTAGTTGGTTACAGAATAATGCATCCATTTTAAAGATTATGTTAGGCTAATGTATGGATGTATCTGAAACATCAATTGTGTTAATTGTAAATACTATATAAACTGATACAAAAATTTAACTATAAAAATATAACAAAATTTGGATATATACCTTTCTGTTTTATTAACAGTTTAGAGAAATGTTTAGAAGAATTACATGTATCTGTCACGTATAAAATTGTGATATTATGAAAGAAGGACAATTTTTAATTGGTCAAAAAATAATGCACTTAATTTAAAGATGTACGCCATGAAGAATTCTGTTAATGATGTTAAAAAAGAAAACAAATCACTTAACTTTAAAGCTAAGAAATCATTAAGAGTAGTTGAAAATCAATAACGGTGCTAAGTCGGCAAAATTTTGTTAAATGAATATTTATTTAGTTCTTTAAATTTTTTTTTGAAGCGTATAAATGTTTTTTACTTTTTAAATTAAAATTTGATTATAGAATACCCAATAGATAATATTTTAAAATTTTGTGTGATTAAAAATAATTATATGTTACTATAAATATTCTTCAATACTCATTATAAAATAAAAGTTCATTAATGAAATAGAGATCCTATCTTTAGTAAATAATGGTTTTCACTATTTAATTGATTTTAAAAAATTTAATAATTGATTATAAAAGTTTTATATATAATATTTAACATTTAAACCACTTTTATGAATTAATAAAATTATTTACTTTTTAACTTAAAGAAATTGTTCACAATAAAGCATTTATTTCACAACCGAGAGAGAAAGATTTAAATTTTTCACATGTGATTTATTCAATAAGTAAATCAATTACTTAAATTAAAACCGGAAAAATGCGTCTTAAATCTTTTTTTTAATTCTTTGAAATCCCTAATCAGCAATAACTTTTCATTAGTTAGAAAGAAAGATAATTTATTTTCGGAAACAAATTAAGATTTTCCAGAATTAATTTATTTTTAAGGATTATGTGAACTAAAGTACTTGTTCAGAAAATTTTCTATGTAATAAAGTATGGTTGATTTTTAACTTATTTACGAATACTTATAAGTTCTTTCTAATTTTCACAGTTTTCGAGGAACTAAACATAGCTGTTTACATTTTAAATGCATCTTTTTGAATTACATGAAAATTTTTTTAACGATCTTAAATAAGTATTTTTGATACATCCTAGCTTAAATACTACATAAGCTGAAATATAAAATTACTATGAAGCTTTAAATTACTTACAATTTTGAATTACAGTACTTACGACTGCATCTATCTGTATTCCTTTACTAAGTAGAGAAATTCTGTTTTCAATTTACCGTATAAGGTAAAAGTAAAATAAAGATAACATGATTTAGTTAAAAAAAATATACTTAATAAAAAAATAAGAAATAAATATTTCAAAAAAAAAATTAAATCAAATAAAATTATATAAATTTTTTGTAAAAAAAGTTAAATATAAAAATTAAATGATATATGCAGATATAAAATCTAATTACTCCTAACTATTATCTGACCTGTAGAATTGTAAACAACATTCTTATCTCCTTCAGTATATCTGAAAGTGGAAAATGACTTTCTGCTGAAGTCTTTTTTCCACTGGTTTTTATTAATCGAATGTTTATTTGTTTTATTATTATAAACTGAATGTGTCCTTTGTGCTTTCCATGCTTTTTATCCATGTGATTTCTAATTATTTATATAAACTATATGAATAGTTCATAAATACATGTAATTTGAAATAATTCAAATAAAGCAAATAATTAAATAAACGTATATTTGCAATTAATTGAGGTTTCAACATTTAGATAGTTGAAAATAGAAAAATGGATCATAAATATTTAAAATGAAAGGAAAAGGCATAATATTATATAGGACATTTTCAGTATTCACTTTCAGAGTGGGAATCGAATACATGAAAAGTCAAAGTGCTAACCATAAAGATATCAGACCAATATACAACAGCAGAATTTTTTTCGTTGTTAATTATCAATTGTTATCGATGTCCTGTTAATTTTATTCTGGAAAGTAAAAAAAACAGTAGTATGGTTGCAAATAGTATTTTATATTTCCGGTTAGCTAGATTTCCATAAAATACCCCAATTATATTTTGTTACCATTTATTCTGCTATTTTCTTACTTAACAGAATAATTGTAATTGATTTATATTTCATAAACGAAAGCAAGAAATTCTAGTAAGTTTCATTAAGATGAATTATAGTTACTTTTACCTGTAATTTATGATCAAGCGTTACTTATATTTTAGAATATATGATACAATGGATTTGAAATTAATTGAATCTGTTGGTATCATGATGAGCTCTTTCTAAAGAAAATGAACTCAAATCATTAAGATGGTCACAAGTATCTCAATTACAATAATGTAATAGTTCTTCAAATCTCAAAAATATTTTTTTATTTAATTTTTTTACTTTACAAAAATATAATATTTTAAGCAACAGTAAAGAAATTTATTCAATATATAGTAAAAATATCTAAGGAATGTTACTGGTTCTTATTAGTCTTGCATTTGTAATCCATTGTTAGAAGTGCATTACACGTACAATCTTAAAATTCTTGAAGCATACGAAACTTATTCCTGAAGATTGTGTGAATCAATCCTTTGATGAGGAATTTTAGTGAAATAATTCGGCCAATAAATTCTGGATTATAACATATTTTATAGGAAATCCATATTTATATCCAGGCTTATATTTAATTGAATATAAATTAGAGCAAGTAATGTTTTCTCTGCAACTTAAAATAAATTTAATGAAATATCAATCAATACGATTTAGTTCATAAGGTGATTACTTTTGGGATCACGCATTTATTTAGCTGATAAGGAAGTTAATTTTAACTTATATTTGATAGAATGGCTTTCATTAAGTCTGGGAAAAATACATCACTTTTCAAAGCGAAACGTTAAAATTCCAAATCTGAAAGTATCTTGAGGCGGATTTTGCGAATATGCATTTTGTTAAACTAATGTGTTTCAGGGTGGATATTTGTGACTTTGAGTCTCCACCTTTGTGGAATGTGAGGACATTACATCTTTTGAATATCCGAATACTTCCGGACTCGGAAATTCGAAAGATGAGATATGGAAAGAGAGACTTTCCGGAGTATAATAGAGACGATATATTACAAATATTTCAATATTCCTATGTAGTTAGGATGTTTGGTAGGAGGCGTTAATTATTATATGCAAGAAATAGTTAAGTAACTGAACACAGTTGAACATGATAAAAAATTTAGCGGAAAGAAATTACAAAAACTCTTTATAAACTATATTTTATCTATACTTTGAATTTTCAATGTTAAATCCAAACTTATACCAACCATTATCACACACATTAATACAATGCAAAATTATAAAATATTGTTAAATTGAAACTTGACAAACAGAAGTCGTTAGATTACTGAAATAGCTACTTTATCATAGAATTTAAAATAAGATTTTAGATAGTATGAATTGTGCTCAAATTTGAGGGTAAGCAGGAATACCTTGTTTATTTTTTGATCTTGTTACATATGAGTATGTTTTAATTCTTAAAGGGCAATAGATAAAATTTTACAAAAGCTCAATGTGTTGTTAAGCTACATGTTGGACATCGTCAATAATAAAAATTTTTTGTTGTGTGTATAAATGTTTCGTAATATCGATTATTACGAATATTTTAGACCAGACATCGGTCTCATCGTTTGATTATCGTTTGAAATTTCAGAAGATTGTGTTTGGTGATTTTGAATCTGGAGAAATAGGCAAATGGAAAAAGAACGATGCATTGTCTTTTAAAATGAGCAATGATAGATACAATTAAAATTCAAACCATTCAGCTTTGTTTAACTAACTGTTTGACGATTCGAAAAAATATTAATATGAAATAAACTTTTCATTATTTCATAAAATCCAAAGTTTTCCAAGTCAAATAAATATAACAAGGTGCTTATCATATTAGTATTAAGAAAACTTTTAAATAGCCAAGGAAGGCAGCTTAAATTGTAGAGAGTTTAACAGAAATGTAAAAAATATTTAAAAATTTTCTATACTCTAGTCTCAACAATTTAAAGAAATTCATAAAATTTCTTATACATTTTTGTAAATTGTAAAAGAAAAAATAACTATCATTCTATTCAATTTTAATATAAAATGATGAAGTTTGAAAAATTATATTTTTTGTTATAAAGTACATATTAATCTATATAAATAAAATAATTTTTCTATTTATCGAAATTTTGTATAGGATTGAACTGAGAAAGGCGGAATGGACTGACAGAGAGAAAGAAATTAAACTCAAGCACGCGCGGCCTCTGGTTGAATCAAATTTAAAGTTTCATTTCGAAGTTTTAAATGAAAGATTTGCTATTAATTTGAAACACAATTATTGCTGATTTTAGCTCTATGTAAAGTTTCTTATTACTTCTTAAAGTTTCTTTCTTATGCCATGACGCAATTAGTTTAAGTGATAAAACATTTTACTTTGAACTATTCTCTATTCAAGAAAAAAGCAAGTAAATATTTTTATTTTTTTTAAATTTTTATCTAAGCGTAACCTACCTCTAGGAATAAAGTAAATAAAATTACGACATCGATTTCCCTTCTTTTTACATACCTTGATGATATGTATTCATTTAAAAAATCAATATTTATTATTTTTTCAATTTTTCAAAAAGTTTTACTTAGTACATTCAGCGAATGCGATTTCATCTTTCCCAATATATCATCAGTTGGAAATGCACTAGAACGCAGCTGAAAAGAAAGACTACTTCAATATTTGATAAATTCATAACCAAAGCCAAGTATTCCACATCGTATTCGATTTGTCTTAGCTAATCTAAAGGTGAAACTTAATTTCGTGTTGAAAAACATTGTTTTGAACAGCTGTTGATTAAGTTATTTTATGTTAAATCTTGTTTTTTTTATAAGTTAAACTATAGAACCTCACTTTCTACACATAAATTTAAACTTCAGTTGGAAGTAATCTTTATACCTCTTTGGATTTTTGATTTATTCAGTATGCTATTCAGGAAAAAGAAATAATATAAAAGAATTAATAAACTGTTTTCACTGCATTATTTTAATGTTTGTAGAATTTAAAATGTGTTCTGTAAAGTATACATTTCCACGTGTGAGTTAAACTGTAGAACTTACTCCGGAAATAACTTTTTTAAAATTCTTTGGATTTTCTGTTTATTTTTTCCTTTGTTTTCTCTTTCGATTATCTGTTTGCTGCATAAAAAGGAAATCTAATGCAAATTAGTCCCGTTTCCACAAAATACACTCTCCAAAAATATGGAATTCCTAAAATCTAATATGTTTACCTTTGGGTATACGTTTATCATGTGGTTAGTCAGGAGTCAAATATAAATTCTTTGAACCAGATGCAAAATGGCTTAAATGAAACGCTGTGAAGCGGATGTATTCATTGCTAGTATTGTTATAATTGATTACTAATAAACTTTTAAGAAAATATTTAAATAAATGCAATGATAAAAAGTATTTTTAAGGAAGCATTATAAAAAGCATTCATTTTTAACTAATTATAACATATGATTAATATTGAGAATCGGTTGTGTACTAATCAAATCAATCTAATCAATCAAATCAAACTAATCAAATCAATTACAAAAATCCGAATGATAACATGTCAAGTATATAGATTAATAGTAAGCTCAAAGTACTACTTTGAATAGTAGTATAGTAAGAATAGTAAGCTCAAAGTAGTACGGTGCTGTAGTGGTAGCGTTTCGCGTTCGAAACGCATAGTCCGGGGGTTCTATCCTCGTGCTTTGCAAAGTTGATTCAGACTTTCTGTGGGTTGATAAAACTAAGTAGTAAGTATGCCCGAGAGCTAAATACTGGAGGTTCTGCGTCAGGATGATCGCCTAAACGGAATGTATGTTTCGCACCCCAGGGACATCGGTCATCAATACAGATATAGGCCCTGGCCCCCCGAAATCATGCCAATGAGTTTAGTTTTTCACGAACTACTGGAAAGTTCAATTAACAAATCTTCTCTTTGTTAAAGTAACTAATAACAATCTTTTCTTTTTTTAACAATTTTTTAGAGTAATTGAGAAAGTGTGGAATAAAAGTTTTTACATGTCGGTTACAAGGGAAAGACGAGTAGGTCAAAAACTTTTTAGTGCTCCATCATCAAAAATCTCAGTCAGAAAGTTAAATAAACAATAACTAGTTTTCTTAGAGTGTGTGCAATAACTTCGAAATCCAAAGAAGAGAAATCTTTCTCCTGTACCAGCTTTTTAATATTGCGGGGGAGAAATGGGGAATATTTTCTTTTTTACGCAATCAGGTTTTACAGCCTTTTTTTATTTCTCGTAAGAACTGGATGAGACTGTGAGTATAGCTCAATGAAATACAAAAATGGAACTCGATTTATTTTTATTGCTATTTTTTTTAGATTTAGAAATTTAAGTCATTTTTTTTAAGTTTAATATTGACCTAATAAGTTTTCGCATCAAAATTTTATAATAATTATTTTCACAAAAATTATGTAGTTTTTGAAATTGGTATAGCAGTGTAATCTTCCCATTGATGCTTTGATAAAAGAAAAATGTGGTATAGTTTATACAGTTTACACATTATTCTGCAAGTTTAAATTGCAGGCAAGTTATTTACAGTTTTTCACTACAATAGTTTTATGGAAATAAATGTCAAAACAAGCATTTGATTTGTATCAACATTTTTGTTCATCCATTTTTAGTTAAAAATGTTTAACACATCTTGTTTCGAAATTCTTAATAAAAACATTAGTGCTTTAAAATAATTCTTTATAACCAAAAATTTTACCTACTATAAATGGTTAAAAATTATTCCTATATAATTTTCAAGTAATTTAAATGTAAAATTCAGTAACTCTTGATGGAAATTAATTGTATTCCAGATGTAACATAATAGAATTGTTTTTCCAAACAATTTTGAAACTCAACATGTTAACGAGAAATTATGAATTTGAGAATATTTTAGGTTTTATTAATTTAGGATTTTTCTCTATTATTCAAAATTATACTTTTGGATGTGTATTAATATATTTTTTTTATAAAATAATAAATATTTGCTTATGTGTTTCATAAATATCATTTGTATGATTACGAAAATAATTCAATTTACGCAAATTGATTATATAGTTAGTATGTGTAACAATTTAATTACTAATATAAATGAATATATTTAATTAATATAAATGACATTAATGACAGTTATAAAAATAAAGCAGATAATAAAATAATACACACAAAAGGAATTTATCGAAGGACACATATCGTAGTTTTGCTGAAACAAAATAACTCAAAAAATGTATTGCTCTAAATTTGCTTTTCAATCGAATGTTCATATCCCATTACTAATAAAATAAAATTGTATTAATGAGAAGCGAAAACTTACTTTTTGTTCAAAGAAAATATAAATATCTTTTATGTCCATCACACAAAAAATTACATATGTATTTTTTGGCGTAGTAGCCTTTCTGTTTCATCATAAATATACAAATATGTATTTTCATGCATAGTTGTATTTAGCTTATATATTCACATACAGAGTTACTCATTTAATATTTAACGAAGATGTTAAGTTTAATCAATAAGTTTAATGAAAATTTAAGTTAATGTTAAAGTTAATCATTTAACGAAAATGAAGAAATTTCTTTTCATTGAAATTTAACCAAAATTCAAAATTTCAAATTAATTTTACTGATTATTACTAGTCAAATGTTCTATTTGGTTTGTGATTTTACAAAACTTTTTCCATGCGAGATTAAATCGATGGAGAAGCATAATTTAAAATGACTTTCTCTTAGGTAGAAGCTTCCACATTTGAGTTGGGAATCAAATCTATGAGCTGCTTAACTGAGAACTGAAATAAACGGAAATTGAATAAAAAAAAACTTATGATCGACAAAATAAAAGATGGAATATTTATCTTAATATTGTTGCTTAAGAAGTCATGTTTCAAAAAGTATTCTTTTATTATTATGTTCTTGACGAATGCATTTATTATTGCTATAGCTTGAACCATACCATCATTCTTATTTTTCCATATTTTTGCAAAATAAAAAAATTTAAACAGAATTTTTAAAAATCAAATCTTAGAAAATAGCAAAAAATTTAGTTATGGTAATATAGACTTTAGACTATGCGAAAATTATTGATTTTAGAGAAAATATAAGTTAAAACGCGACAGACAATCGGGAGGTTCCAAATCTACCACATATAAGCTTATACTTCTTTTGAAATGAAACTATCGAAGTATTTATTTTTCATAGATAAATTTCTTATAATTATGATTAGGGATAAAAATATGATTAATCATGGAACAAATTAATATTTGTTATTAAACGACGATCCTTTTTTGAATGATACTATCAATGATGCTTATCAATAAAAAACTATTTAAAACTTACATAAAGATTCCCAATTATAAATCAACATACATTATCTTTATGTACGCATATAGGTTTCGATTTCTAAGTAAATTAACAATGCCTCTCAAAACGTTATATATTGTTTCATATTTTGCAAACTGTTAAAGCAAAACTAAAGCCCAGTATCGATACCTAATAATTTGTCTCTAGGAAGATATACGACATTTTTGTATTTTCTATTAATATCATTTCTCAGCTCAATATAAATGAGTTTTATTTGTCATTTACCTTTTCATTACTAATTCTTAATATTATAAAAAGAATTTAAGGATTTAATAAGCCATATGTATTTTTAAATTTTTGGGTCATTTTGAGCTTTTGATAACGTAATTAATTCAGGCAGAAAATAAACTAAAATTTTAGAAACCTGGGATTGTATAATCATTATACCTAGAATATGCATAATTTATTTCAAATATGTTTCAATATTTGACATATATACATACAAACATTATATTTAATTATATATATGTATACTAATTACCAAAAATTAAGGAATAATCATGAAAATAGGGATAACTCTATCAAAACTAAGCCAATCATTTGAATAAGTTGTAAAGTAAAAGAATCTGAATAATATGACATTATGCTAAATAGTGGCGCTGTTATTGGAACCCTTCATTTGTAAGGAATATAAAAATGGATAAATCATAACAAGGTGTCAATTGCCACTGCGTGTCTGAGATTAGAAATAGGTATAGCGAAATTGTAACAATAGCTTCGAGGCATCATGTGAGCGAACAATTTCGATTGTGAGCTATTGGGTGACAAGAAGCGGGACAAAGTCAGATAGAAGTGGCTAGATGGCCGAATGTGAGTAAGTCTGTAATTCATAGAATTCGACAACAATTTCGGCATCCAGAAGGTTCAGCCAAGGATGGCCATGCGCTACCACGAGTGTGACGACCAATATTTGTCATTATACGCAGGAAGGAATAGAACCGCAACTCCAGCTGAACTCAAACACTCTCTCGCTGGTGGTTGGTATCCAGATCAACAATGCATCGAAGGCTTCATGAATGTGATCCTTAAGTGAGGTGATCAGTCATTTGCTCTCGCTCATGTCACGCCATAGGCGGGAACGTTTGCAATGGGCATGTCAATATGCCCATTAGATGCATGATCAATGGAAAGCTGTTCTCTTAATGGATGAGTCCAGGTTTAGCTTCATAAGAGATAGTAGGCGCATTTTCATTTGGAGAGAACGTGGAACTTTTTTTCATCCATCAAACATCCGGGAAAGAGATGAATTCGGATCAGGCAGCATCTATGTTTAGCGCTGTATCTCTTTACGAGGTCGACAGACTCATACCTTTTATCGTGAAAATGTAAATGCTCGCACATAAAGAGATGGCATTCTGGATGCTTATGTGAGCTTCTTATGCTTGGGCAATAGGTGATGCTTTCATACTACAGCATGATAATACGAGATCACACAGGGCTCGCACTGTGAATGCTTATCTCCAACAGGAAACAATTGAGCACGTGATGTGGCCAGCTCGGTCATTGCATCTTAACAAAATTGAGCCTGTTTGGGACGCGTTAGATTGATATATAGCTGCTCCCAATCTCCTCCTAGGGCCTAGCCACGCTTTCAGCTATTTTATAAGAGCAGTGGCTTGCACTTCTTATACAATTAATAGACCAAATAAATGAGAGCATCACACATCGCTGCATGTGCTGTATTTCTTTTCGGGGGGATTATACCCAGTATTAAAGGTACACTTTTTATATCAAACTTACAGCCCTCATATGTTCATTATATACATATATTTATTTTTAGAACACCAAAATTGTCTGATTTCTCTTTTTAAGATATTTTCTACTTTCCTATATGTGTTGTATAACGTGTCAAGTTTCATTAAATTCTATGTATAATTTTTTGCGTTATCGTCGAAAATTTGTGTTCTGAAAGCGAGAATTCCAAAAGCAGAATCTAATATCGATTAAATAATTATATAACTGTATGAACAGCTCTACAGAGATTCAAATCAGCATTCCTATTGATTAAAAAATTTTAATAAAATTTCTTTTTTTATTTATAGCTAGCCTTTATTTTGTTATTACCAATTAAATTAAACATTATAAGGAATCATATGATGTAGATATTTGAACTGAGTAATTTTTGAATACTATATTCCATAACAAATAACTGCTTAATGGAACATTTTATTGTGGTTGACTTCAAGTCTCTTCGACTTTTCAGTTCAAATATCTATATTGGGCATAAAATTACTGTTTTGTTTTATTTCGACTGAAACCGATTAAAAATTGTAAAATTATTATTAACATCACAATATTTATATCATGACAGTATTTATATAAAGAGAGCAAATACTATGCGGTAGAAATTCAAAAGAAATTCGCTTTCATAAGAAAAGGGTGGAGCTGAGTGTATACTTTTCGTGTTATCTTCACTGATGGCGCTGTCAGAGAATGTCTTTGATCCTTCATCAGTATGTTAATTCGGTTCTTGGAGGGTTACATTTTAACCGGACGTCAGATATGAGGCAGTTAAAATCCAAACTGAGCTCCAGGAATGCGAAATCACAGTATCAGAGGAAACGATACTTTGATGGCGCTGACATCGGGGTGTGAGACAAATTGGTGACTGACAGCTGCATTCCGGAACAAACATTCTCT